>JARQTJ010000753.1:18693-38639 GCA_030142635.1 Trachelus troglodyta
CTAATCTCTGTAGAAAAATTGATTAACAATTAATTGGAAATTGATAGTTCTGTCTAACAAAAGTTCAATCAAAATGTATACAGTGTAACACATACGAATTAATGATATTAATTGTATTAGTAAAAATCGGCCTCTGAGTAATAATCAGAATCTCTCGCGACGCGGTTCGCGGTTCTATCATGCTCGGTGGGCGAATCTCTGTCGAACACGTCGAAGGTGTCGAACGCCTGGACTACCAATCTCTGCTCGGGCTCGACGTGTACGGCTATCCCCGGATCTTCTCCAAGGGGAAACCGTGCAATAACTAACTAACAATAGCAATAATGTCGGCTATGTTTTCCAATGGACCATCAATAACCCATGCAAAAAGAAAATCCTAGAGATGTTGGTGGGGTCGAGTGGCGTCTCCTTTTCGACTGGTGCTACTTAGGGGCCACACTTCCGTGCTCGAAACCACAATCTCACTTGCCGCACAGTCACCCGTCTCCCTTACACGTATGCCCCCAAAAAACGAGTACCGTCATCAAGTCCCACACGTAGCCGAAGTCGTTCACCAGAAATCCAAAACCAGAGCAGGCCGAGTCGTCAACAAAGCAAAGGAAAATCCGAAAGTCCCTAATCAAACGCCGCACGTGCTAAACTGACGGTTACCAAAAAGAGATTTATTTCGGCGAATCCGAAGATTGCCAAACCCTGTCGTCATGGCTCGCCGAATTTTGCCGAAGGAATTCCCGCCTCCCAAGAATTCCTCGTCCCTCGTACTCCCTCGTGTAGCGGGAGGTAAAACAAAAATACTCCTCTCCCGCGGTTCCTTGCCTGCCAGATCGCACACCGGGACGGTCAGGAGTCCAGCTGGCGGACGGCGGGGAGCGGGTGGTCGACGGCTTCATCGGCGTAGGCGATTATTCCTTTTGCCTCGCCAGCCGTTCCGCCCTGCCGCTGCCGGAAGTCAGGCCCCTTTCCGACCCTTCAGCGCGGACCCTGAGATCTTCCCTTAATATTGTGCGGCGCGCCCAAGTCGGGCTCCTGACGCCACGTAACAATAAACACGCTAAATGTATTCCGCTTCAGATGTTCGATGATAGTGACTTTGTATGAGAAACCCTCATACTCGATTTGTTTTGTTATGTCTGACGTAACTATACGCCCCCCCCCTCCCGATTTCCGCCAAACACCCCTTGCCCTATTCTTTTGCGAGCAACATTGTTCAACGTAATCAGGTCTTACGCACACCTAGCTCCTCCGTAGTATAAGCTAGAAATAAGATATTAATAACCATAGCATTGTAAGTCCATGGGAACGGACCATGTACGGAATGTTCCCACAGGAGCCCACCAGTGGGTGTAAGAGAGAGGCTAGCATAGCTTTGCAAGAATCAGAGAACTTCAGGACCACGAACCCCAAAGTACGTGCCGATAACGTTGTAAGATCGCGGGAACCAAGAGCAATCCGCGCTGGTCCCACGATTCCAGAATGCACCGAATCAGCAGTTTTGTATCCCTTCTCTGGGTCCAGACGCTCCTCGAGCTGGAGTCAAGCAGCGAAATAGTCAGTCTACTTAGGAGTCTCATCGAAACCAGTCACATTTTTACTCTCATTCAAATTCGAGTCAAAGGTGAGCTTAGTGCGGAAACAGTTGTGCTAGCCAAGATACCTTAGGGCCTATCTTGTCTTTCTCGCCTTAGGGCCGAGTAGTAAAACCTACCAGTGAATTGCGAGAAGTTCTACCCGTTTTGAACTCAGTGTCCTTGTGTATACCCTACCCCGTTACACGATTGTCAGTGCCTACCCTAGCGGGCAGGACAAGGACCATCCTCTTGGAGTTTTGGATTATTTACTATTTCTTACGAGAACTCATCTCAGCCAAGTTACCATATCTATCTCTTACCTTCACTGGTGAGCTCATTACGTTATCATTTTTACCGTATTATCATACAGCACATAATATACATAATATATATATATTTACTATTGGATATAATCATATAACTTGTTCATACACACACGATCGAAATATCAGACACATTCACAAAAGTTTCACTCAACCATTGTAACACAAATAACTCAAACCCGACAGCTACACGAACACTACACGTATTGCGGAGCGTTTATCGCGTATTGAATTCGAGACACAACATAGACCCATACGGGTGCGTGTTATACAAATTGTCAACCACCTGCATTTTGATCATAATAGATATCATATTTTTTTCAACATACACTTGGCATTAACCGCATCATTTCTAAGATACCTAATTTCTTTCCTTTCATTACAATATAAGACTCCTGACCTCGAACATCGCTCTGCACCTTCGAAAAGAGCAGCAGAAAACAGTTCGGTATGCGGTAGCATTTTAAAGTGGTAAGAATCCCAAAATAAATATATAAGTTCGCCCTCCACGTATTTCTTTTCGGGATCAGACGTATTGGACGTAACAAAATTTGGTGGCAGCGGTGGGATGTTTGCCACTAACCGCTGTTTTCTGCGTGCTTAATTACACACGCTCACATACACTTCAATTAAGATTGCCATTCAGCTTAGAACTAAGGCCATCCGACTGAGCCCTCGAAAGTTCACGCAGCTCCAGAACCATGGAAACTAACACCGGTGTAACGCTCAATCAGTCCGTAGCTGAAGCAATGAATTCTATAGTAGAATACATCTCAGAATCAATACATAACGTGGTAATGCATGTACCGTATTTCGACGGAAGGAATGTTCCTTTAAAGAACTTTGTTTTGGATGTAGAAAACAGACGAGCACTGGTATTTGAAACATGCGAAACCTCGTACTTGCGAGGAGTGCTATCGAAACTCAAGGGGCCAGCTCGAATGAGGACAGAAGGAAAAACATTCCATAGTGTTAAGCAATTGATCGAGCACCTCCGTGACTGTTTCGCACCTGCTAAAGACTATATGGACTATCAGGCCGAAATACGCGCATCGAGAATGCATCGTGGAGAATCAATTCGCGAATTCCATGCTAGGATATCACAGCTTGTTCGACGTTGCCTGAAGGCGGCAGAAGAGGAATTAGGCAGAGATAGTGCCGAAGCGGTAAGGAAGGGAGTAGAAAAATTAGGCATTGCCAGTTTCAGAAGGGGTCTACCCGACGATCTCGGATACGCGATGGCTCTCAAACCACCCGATTCCGTTGAAAACGCATTGAAGTACACGTTAGAACTCGAGAAAGTTCTAGACACCGGTGACGCGGGATACGGCTACGAACCGCGACCATCTAGGCAAATGCGTTTCGATGACGAAAAGACTACATGAGTATATTATCGTTCACCAGACAGAACTAGGGCGGATTCGTATTGGTACGACAGATCTAGGCCCAGTTACTCAGACTATTCCCCTCACCAGAGATACGCGAGTCCACAACGCGACACACGGTCAATCACACCTCCTAGATATGGATCCATCTTGAAGAAGGATCAAAATCCGAGACGTCCGTGGTCCGCGAGGCGCGAACGGGAACGGTATTCTGAAAACTCAACGTCCAGTAAGTTCATTCCAGGACGAAACTCAAATTCCCCGAGCAGACGAATTCATGAACTGGAAGACCGTCGGTATAGAGAACTGGCTGAAGATAAACAGTTTGAGAACAGGAACCAACGCGTCCTTAGGACGGGATACGGGTGCGATGACAGATTTAGTTCGCCAAGCCAAAGTACGGTAGCCTGCATTGACACCGAGAATTTAAACTCGAACGGGCCACGTTGTGTGAGCCCCATGTAGGGTGATCGGACCCGGCCGACGGCCGGGCCACGAGCGCATGCCAATGTTGCCAACATTGGCATCAAGCTTGGCCCAACCGTCGAGCGACTTCTGGATGATAATTCGGGCCCGATACTGGCATCCAACATTGGCCTGACAAGGATATCTAATGTCAGCCCAGTATTGGCATTTAACATCGGCCCGATGATGAAATCTATTATGGGTCCGACGTTGATACCTAATGTCGACTCGACGATGGCATCTAACATTGGCCCTACGATGGTATTGAATACTGGCCTCACTGTCATAACGATCGGCCGAGAATAAATTGGTTTCCAACAAATGAATGAACATCCACAAAAAATTATGGTGAAAGCATTAACTTTATTTTAGAATAAAATAAGATAATATAGAATAAAAAATATAGAATAAAATAAGATAAATAAGAAAATAAATAACATTTCGTGACAGTTATTCCTGGCCAACACTAATGCTACGGTCTTTACGTCCACCTTCTCGGTCTGCAAAGTTCCGCAACGAAGCACCAATTTTAGATTTTAAGTTTTTTGATTCTTCAGTTTCCCCGAACTTAGCTATTATGGCCACTGTAAAAAAATAAAAACATTGGTAATATTCGACACCGAATAGGTCCCTGAGTCGCACTCGAGCACCGGTGTGCCATCTTCTCCTTCCATGCGTTGCCCAAACTAGCTAACGTTAATGTCCCACCAAGCTCCCGAGTACGACTCAGGGATAGTAGCCTGTACAGATATACATGTTCGGCCAAACATTGGCCGATAATCGACAAACCAACAATTGGCAAAACAATGTTAGGCCGAACAATGGCCGATAATAGGGGTATCGACCGTCGGTGTACTGACATTAGCGCGATTATCGGCCGCTTCCTTTCGATTGGCAAAACCTACATGGGGCGCGACAACGGGCCGATCTATTTCTCAGAGCGCCAACGAACACGTGAAATCCGTAGAGGTGGGACGAAATTGTAGGATTGTGTACCCACAATATAATCCTCCTCCATCATCGTACGTGCGTCCGAATTACAGAGCGGCTCCGGACGATTCCTTTAGATATGGGATCTAACGTCAATATAATAAGGATTTCTGCGCTGTCCCTCTCAATAAAAATCGATTCGCATCATAGGAATAGGATATGCCAGAACCTACACTCTAGGGACTGTTATGATCCACGTAATGAGAACGCCAGCGAAATTCCACGTAATCAATGCGGAAAGACAAAGTTACGGTGATAGCATACTAGGAGTGGAATTCCTAAAACAAGAAAAGGCTGAATTCTCTTTCAACCACAACACAATTGTCACTCAATACCAATAACCCCGCAACCATTTATAAGAGACGAAGTACCTAACAGAATAAAGGGAATCTACGCGGCCTCGTTACTGCGAGCACGAAGTAAAACACCCGTACCCATATTGATCTCTACCATAGACCTTCACACGGGATATCTTCCTCGAATCAAATTCGAGAAAGGAATATATACAGGAATAAAGGAAACGAATATACAAGCAGATGAGGCCGTAGTAATCAATAGGGGAGGTATAGCCATAGCTCTCGCCATTAATACTCTAGATAAGGATATAGAGATACAGGTGGGTCCTCAGCCCCTGTACACCTACCTCCTATTGAAAGAGTACTCGGATATGAAAAATACACCAACTGAGCCAGCCTTACACCGAACCACGGATAGAGAACGATCTCGCAGATTCATAGAACAATTGCGGCTCGATCATCTCAATACTGAGGAACGAAACACGTAACCGAAATCGCGAGAGAATTCTTTGATCGCTTCTATATCTCCGGAGAACTACCATATACTACGCTCACGGAACACCAAATTCCAACAGTGGATAAACTGCCTGTGTCTAAGTGACAATATAGGTATCCGTGTACAAAGACGAGGTAAAACAACAGGTGAATAAACTCCTGGAAAATGAAATTATTGCACCATCAACGTCACCATATAATTTGCCTCTGTGGATAGTACCCAAGAAACCGGGGCTGGACGGCAACAAACGCTGGTGCATGGTGGTAGACTACCGCAAACTTAACGAAAAAAACGGTAGGCGATGCCTACCCTCTACCTAACATTGTCGAAATCCTAGACCAACTGGGAGGAGTGAATTATTTTTCGGTGTTTGATTTAGCTAGCGGATTTCACCAAATCAAAGTAGGGGCAGAAGACAGACAAAAGACCGCATTTATGACACCTCACGGTCATTACGAGTTTCTTCGAATGCCTTTTTGGTTAAAAAACGCTCCAGCAACCTTTCAGCACTTGATGGACCCTGCCCTGACCGTTCTCCAAGGAACGGAACTGTTTGTCTATTTGGACGACATAGCAGTATACTCAGCTTCCTTGAAAGAATATGAAGTCAAGGTTAGAAGGTTACTCTCCAGGTTAAAAGAAGCGAACCTCATGTTGCAGCCCGAGAAATATGAATTCCTGAGGAAAGAAGTAGTATACTTGGGGCACACCATAAGTGGTGCAGGGATCAAACCAGACCTGCAACTTATTAAAGCGGTAAAGGAGTTTACGACGCCCAAAACTGCTACCAACTGCAAGCAGTTCCTTGGACTTACAGGGTACTACAGACGGTTCATTAAGGATTACTTCAAACGAGCCAAACCAATAACCGACCTTCTGAAAAAGACGATTAAATTCGAATGGACAGAGTCGCAACAGAAGAGTTTCGAAGACCTGCGAGATGCCATCTGCCAGGAACCAATCTTGCAAAACCCTGACTTCAAAAGACCATTTGTATTGACTACTGATGCATCGGGATACGCGATAGGCGCTGTGTTAAGCCAAGGTACCGTAGGGCAAGACCTACCGATTGCGAACGCGTCACGAATACTAAACAACGCAGAATAAAACTACTCAACCACCGAGAAGGAATGAGATCAGTTCAACCTATGCTGATTGAACTTTCGTTGGATTTGGAGGACACATATGACTAGCTCGACGCAGGTGAAGAACTGCGAGCAATGACGCCTCCAACGACATTTGGGTCAATATTCCCCTGTCCGACTCAGCCCGCCGCCGGCACGCAAATATCAAAAGATCAATCGAAGAATGCTACACTGAACGGTAACGAATAGAAAGAGAATTAATAAATTTGGAAGGAATACTAGAACCAATTCGAAACATCGAACGTAACATAGAAACTCCCGATAGACAAGGGTTAAACGACCTCCCACCAGCAGCAAGGTCGGCGCCCCATATGGAAGCTGAGAATCAAGGACACCAGTGGCAACAAGTGAACTGCCTCACTCAGACAATAGCAGCAGTTAGCACGAGATAACTGAACTGAACCTGGAGATATCCCAACCAAGGAAAAAGGAACCTCTATCCAACTAACGAGTGATTTAGACCAACCCACACCAGAAGGCACAGGAATGAATCTCAGGAATAGCCGAAAGTATCTAAATTTCGCAAAGGACAATTACGCGCAGTTCATTTCCGCCGATTTCGAGGTGACAACCCCTGTTAGAAAACTGCGGGAGGACTTAGGGATTATAAATCCTGACGACCTTTTGCAACACAATCCATAGGTAGGACTGGTCCTGGTTACCAAGCGGGGAAAACATCGAATATTCAGCATCGTATGTAAAACATACCACTTTGACAAGACTTCAAGCGAAGATACCATGGAAGGATTACGCAACCTGAAACTAGCAATGAGAACCACCGGGGTCGACACACTTATAATCTCCAACACGGATGACGTAATGAGTAGGCTACCATCTGGCACATTGCAAAGAATACTGACCAAGGTATTCTCTGATAGCGACGTCACCATCACACTATGCCATGGCACAGTGCAAGTGCCCCCAGAAGAATTAAGGGAGGAGATAATCAAGAAAACACATGATAGCCTAGTGGGAGGACATAAGCGAGTGACGAAAACATACTGGCGTATAAGGGAAAGGTACTACTGGTCAGAAATGCGGCATAATGTCCAGGAATACGTAAGGGCTTGCAAAAGCTGCCAGGAACAAAAGCTGGTACGGACAAGAACCAGGGAACCCATGATCATCACGGATACGCCTCTGAAGGCTTTCGAAAAAATATCTCTGGATACTGTAGGGCCCCTACCTATTACGTCCGAGGGAAATCGACACATCCTCACCATCCAAAACAATCTGACTAAATATTGCATAGGCATTCCTATATCGAACATCAGTACAGCAACCATAACCGACGCCTTAGCAAGACATTTTATTGCAACCTATGGGGCTCCAAAAAGTATTCTGATCATGGAGGATGCTTCACCAGCAGATTATTGTGGAAGATGGCAAAAATATAAAAAATCAAACATTTCACGACGTCTGGTTATCACCCCAGACCAACGGGTCCTCAGAACGTAGTCACCATGTGTTGATCGAATACTTAAAGCACTACCTTCAGAAATACGACAATTGGGATCAACTAATTCCTTTCGCTATGTTTGCATATAATACCTCGGTGCACGAAGTAACAAATTTTACTCCGTACGAGTTAGTATTCGGGTTGACTGAATTGATCAAACGATTAAATGAGATGAGAGAGATAGCAGGACGAAACCTTCATAGAGTGCAAGGTATGCTCCAAAGACAGATACGACAGGAGCGTGAACCCAAAAAGGTACATAATTCGGAACATGGTGCACGCCTTAAAGGAATCTCGAACAAGCAAACTCGACGGTCGCTACACCGGACCGTACAAAGTGATCGGCACCACTGAAAATAACAATGTCATTCTAGAAAATACCAAGGGAAACCGATTCACGAGACTCACGGACAAACTGAAGTTGACCGTGGACCGACAGTAAGCAATCATGATGAAGTCCTTGCGGCGAATCATCATCCTGTTGGGCACCATTGGAATCGCAACAGGTCTAGATCAAACAAACTACGTGATCACGGGGTACGAATACAATACTGGGCTATATTACCAACAGCTCCACAATATCTGGCTAACTGATAAGGAATGGAGAGTTACCATATTCGTAGATACATCTAAAACTACTACGCATGCAATACTGGGGATAACCAGCTTACCCGCGGCATTTGAGGTGTGCCAAGGGATATTAGGAGCTTTATGTAAAGGGATCATCGATATAGAACACTTTGAAAGGCAGAAAAATAGCTCATGCAAATACATAAACCAACTAGAAGGGCTTGTTGGGGACCTAGCATCCGAAGTGTATGACCCCCCAAATTCCCTGCCTTTCTCAAAGAGGAATTCACTTTTCGGAATTATAGGACAAATCAGTCACACATTGTTCGGGACATTTACTGAGGACCACGCGGAATATTATAACCAAAAAATAGATAAGCTATACCGCGATAAAAGTAAGATAGCGCACGTGATCGAAAAACAAACCCACGTAGTACAATCAGAGATTCAGGAACTTCATGGTGGACTACAGAAACTTAATGAGAAAACTGACGTCATATGCAAACACACTCAAAATGCCTGGGATAAGGCTCAACAAAACTCTAAGGAGATAGTAATAGTAGAGTAGCAGCTGCGAAAGTTCTTTATTGATAAACCCGAATAAGGAAATGCTCCCTGGTTGCGACATCAGGATAGGGTCAACAGTGGATCCCGTGTGGACTTACTTGAATGGTCTCAAAGGATGGCTCTTTGCAGCAATAGAGACTGAGGATCTGAAAATTATTTGCAAGGGAAACCTCAGCGAAACAATTAAAATCAGTGGGGCGGTATCCTGCAGCTGCGACCTGGTTGCAGCGCTCGTACCGATGACGTGAATCTAATAGGGACAGAAATAATTGAAAACCCATAACAATATTTCTGTGAACTCTCGATTTCGTTAGACATCAATGAATTGGTCCCTGGGATACGGGAATACTATACCGAGAATAACGCGATAAGGCCGGAAATACGGGAACAACCTAAGTGACGCGACTACCCCTAGATTCCGGGAGAACTAGATATCCCTCAACCAATTGAGTAACGACCTGAACGAGATAGAAACACATCACCGAGAAACGCGCGGGCGTAAGATGATGACATACACCGCTCTAGGAGAAATCACACTATTGGTGTCGTGTTACTCGGGTACTGGAATATATCTCGGTTGATATCGGCCGCGAATACCTTAATACGACCGTGCACTCGTAAAATTTGGCGGACACTCACAGCACGAAAATTAAAACGTTGGCGCGCAAATCGGAGACAACGCAAATTCGGAACCCGTACCCATTACTACGAAACGTACTTTACCTTCCCAACTAGTTACTATAGCCTAAGGAAAGGAAGCGAGATGAAAGATAAACAAAGTATATATATATGCATACGCCCTTTATTTTAACTATTCTACATAAATGGAAGCTCCCTTAATGGAAGTGGCAGGCCCGACGTGGGTCCGCGGCTCCTGATCGCGCTCAAAGTCACCAAAACAACAATCACGGAGGGCAGGAAGCAGGGAAGCATCACCTACTGGCGCTGTACCGTCCAAGGCGGGAGATGTTGGCGGAGGGGGCAGGTCTTCCCAGCAATCGGGCAGAAACCCCCTATAATCCCGTAAGGAAGTCCCCGCCTCTTTCACCCATCAGTCCCTGAAACAAGACAGGAATACATTAGGAATCCGTCCGTGAAACAAGTTAGATGAAAGCGAAAGGATAACACTCACCACCCACCGGTAACTGGCAAAAAAAACCAGCCGTTCCCGGCCCTCGCCCGCGTTCTATGGGGCCCCGAACAACCTTCAGAGCCCGAACGAATCGGTGCCTTCGGGATTGCTCGAGAACCCCTCGAGCCAATCGGCGGTCCTTCATCGACCCCGGGCCTGTCTCTTCCGCAGGAAGTCTTTTAGGGTGCCGCAGCTGGCCTGAAAAGAATCAAAATTGAAACACACGCGGTAAAACACAACGGGGAAAGAGCGTTATAATTCCTGACACACTTACCAGTTCATGCAACGAAATCATAGGCATGATTGATGAACAATGGGTCTCACGACCAGGACAAGAATCAAAATTGAAACACACGCGGTAAAACACAACGGGGAAAGAGCGTTATAATTCCTGACACACTTACCAGTTCACGCAACGAAATCACAGGCATGATTGACGAAGAATGGGTCTCACGACCAGGACGGTGAACAAACTGTGGTCATACTGCAAGGGCAGCAAACGGATTCGAAGAACTCGTGCTCAGCATTCGTGGAGGTGCCTGCGATTAAGCGTCGAGAACGGAGATTGTGCATGCAATCTCTCGAAGACGAGGGGAGCAAGGGAAACGTAGTACCAATGGTAGGCAAATATTGTAATACCACCATCAGTCCACCGTGAATGTCCCTATACCAGAGGGTCAAGGCAGACTAAAACAACAATCACGGAGGGCAGGAAGCAGGGAAGTATCACCTAATGGCGATGTTCCGTTCAAGGCGGGAGATGTTACGTCCGACGCACGCCCCCTCCCCCCCCATAGATTTCTGCCAAACATCCCCTGCCGCATTCTTTTGCGAGCGACATTGTTCAACGTAATCAGGTCTTACGCGCACCTAGCTTCTCCGTAGTATAAGCCAGAAATAAGAAATTAATAACCATAGCATTGTAAGTCCATGGGAACGGACCATGTACGGAATGTTCCCACAGGAGCCCACCAGTGGGTGTAAGAGAGAGGCTAGCATAGCTTTGCAAGAATCAGAGAACTTCAGGACCACGAACCCCAAAGTACGTGCCGATAACGTGGTAATCATATAACTTGTTTATGCCCACACGATAGAAATGTCAGACACATACACACAATTTCCACAACTATCGCGTATTGAATTCGAGACACAACATAGACCCATACGGGTGCGTGTTATACAAATTGTCAACCACCTGCATTTTGATCATAATAAATATCACATATTTTTCAACATACATTTGGCATTAATCACATCATTTCTAAGATACCTAATTTTTTCCTTTCATTACAATATAAGAATCCTGACCTCGATCATCGCTATGCACCTTCGAAAAGAGCAGCAGAAAACAGTTGGGTATACGGTAGCATTTTAAAGTGGTAAGAGTCCCAAAATAAATATATAAGTTCGCCCTCCACGTATTTCCTTTCGGGATCAGACGTGTCGGACGTAACAGTTCAAGTCGACGAAATAACGATGAAAAGTGATGCTCGTCAGGAACATGAAGTTAAATTTGATAAAGCCAATATGATGGCCCAAGAGCCTATTACAATAAAAAAATTAAAAAAGAAGCAAAACAACGTTAACATTATATATTCCAATTTGCAAAGTTCTATAATTTATTTAAAAAACCTGCGTGTTGAAATAATTTGTTTTACATAACTTAGAAAGCTTTGTGTACTATTTCTTCTGACGGTCGACAGGCAAATAGGAAGAGCTAATCGTTTGAGGCGCTGAATTCAATAGCAAATCAAGTATGATGGCACTCATGGGCTACGTTAGGCTATGCTGCGAAATATAAATCGTTACAATAGAGTCCGAGTCTTTCGCCCTCGAGACGTTTGTTTCATTCAATATTTAACCCGGAATTGCTCTTACTGTCTTCATCGAAGAGGACCATATTTATCTTCAAACTGCAAATCAGTCATAGAATTCTATCCCTAACTAAACATAATCTCTGAACATAAATATTATTAACACATATTTGTTGCATAATTTTATATTGAATTTTTGATATTTTATTTTTGTAAAAAATTATTGAATATACATGAAAAGGACTCTGATGAAGGGTCGAATCATTGTACTACTACTGTAGCTTTTCCTTTTTTTTTCGTTGACTGCTAATGGTTATAAACCACAATATCAAAAAATATTTTGTCTATAACTATTTTTGATTTTGCATGGAGTGAAATATAATTCATTTTTATATCTTTACAGGCGAGGTCCATACCACGTTGAATACACCAGTTCTCGTCCGATCACTGAAGTTAAGCAGCATTGGGCGCGGTCAGTACTTGGATGGGGTGACCGCTTGGGAACACCGCGTGTCCTTGGCATTTTTGATCTTTCCAATTTTTTTATCTGAATATGTTACGTCCGACGCAACGCCAACCCTCAGTTCCCTCAGTTCTCACACTAGCAAAGGGTCAAGGACCACAACCATTGTAACTGATCCTCGGCGAACATGCGTTATTTACTATAAGTCATTAATTATAATATTTTAGGGAATCATTATATCTTACACGACACCTTACACTCTCTCGGATTACCAAATATCACACCCACACCGCGACATTGCAGGTGGACTAGTGGAAAGAGAGCGAGATTGCGACAACCAAAGGACAAGAACGGCATGTACAATAATGCTGAACGGAACACCAAGAATTGAGGTGCCTAAAGTGCATTTCAGTATAGCACCGCGAAAACTGCACACGCCAGTACTCCTACTAGCTACCTTCCCTGCCCGCTCATCTACCTCACCACCAAGACAACCCGGTCAATGCAATACCCCAAAGAGGAATCTGCGAACAAAGACCTACCGACATGAATCTATTGGGAAATTGGAAACTACAGCCCCGATTTCACCATAAGATGGACCCAAATTCCCGAAAACTCCTGACAATGCATCCAACGCCCTCTCAATCCGAAGCTTTCCTTATGAACATCGATACCAAGCATCGGGAGTTACTAATCAATCCTCTGGTAGAGCAGTATCCCTTCTGGAGTCTTTAGCTGATTGTCCGCGCCAGTCAAGTGTTGTGCCGATCAAATATCTTAGGGTTTATTGATATGATCTAGCTTACCTTAGGGCCCAAGCGAAAAGTTCTTGATCTCAGTGCTGGGCGTCCACGCGAAAAGAACTCAATTCTTGGCATTTCGTAAAGCATTCGTCTAGGCGAGTGTCCACCTTAGGGCTGGACCAAGAATTTCCCCTCCAATCAAGCCTACTTCGCTATTATCGAGCACCTGCCGGCGTTCTTCTCTGTCTCTCTCTGCTCGTCCATTGGCAAATAACTCAAAACTATCCTATAAAAAACTATGATATATATCAATTGTAAACTTAACTACAAGTTAGTGTTACTAGAAGTTAACACGCTATATTTTCCACTAGATTGTATCATTTGCTTTGTATCCCAAACCTATTATTTCATTATATTGAGTTAAACTATATTTATTTCTCATAATTTCGAAACCTGAACCTAACAGGTCCTAGATCCAAACAACCTCTCCAATTATTAGTAGCGAATACACCTCACGTAGGAGAAGCGAGCCTGTCAAGTCAGCTAAATCTATCGTTTGGTTGTGATCCTCACCTTATCTATTTGACCAAGGAACATAAAAGCAAGTAGGCGTGCTTTAGCACCTTAAAGTGGCAAGAACCCAATACCTTTTACGTGATCTTTGATCGCAACACCTATGCAAGCTTCCTGATCCTCCCGCAAACGGTCGCTCACGCATAGGACGTAACAATTTAAGCCTCTAAGAATTCATATAAATAACAAAATATAAGTAATTTCTTCAATTACATGTTTATTACGAAATGCCATTGCAATGCCATTGCAACTCTATCTGTCCTCTACAGATATGGCAACTAGAAATAAGTAATACATTTTTAACTATTGAATATAAATATTTCTGCAATTTTTATTGTTAAGCATCAAGCTAAATAGTATACAAATTTCTAAATAATGTAATCAAGCCTTTAAGTACCAAAACTTTTTCCATCGGCAAGGTCCATACCACGGTGAATACAACAGTTCTCGTCAGTCAAATGGAACAGGATACAATAAACTCAAACAGACTAGTGCACTTTTCCGCAACAAATAAAGCAGATAATCCCGAAAACTTAGAAAATCTCTTTACGAACACAGCCACTTTAACAAAAATATTTCGAAAATTAAACACAAAAAAATCCTCCGGTGTTGATGGAATTCCGAATATAGCGTTAAGACACGTACCAAGGGAAATAATAAGAGACTATTGTATCCTGTTCAATAATGCACTGAATCTTACATATTTTCCCGATCGGTGGAAAAAAGCTTTAGTCATAGCAATCCCCAAGCCGGGAAAAGATAAATCTGATCCTAACAGTTATAGGCCAATAAGTCTCCTGCCTAACATAGGAAAAGTCTTTGAAATAGTTATCAATATGTCTATAAATAAATTCTGCGAGGATCATAATATAATTCCTGAATATCAATTCGGTTTAAAACATAAACATTCGACAATTCACGGAATAACGAAATTGACTTCAGACATGTGCTGGGGTCTAAACGACGGCAAATGCGTAGGAGCGTGCCTAATAGATATGGAAAACGCATTTGATACTGTATGGATTAGAGGACTTGTATATAAGCTGTCGGAGAAAAATTTTCCCGAACACATGATTAAGTTAATATGGAACATAATAAAAAATAGAAATTTCAAAACTACAGACGATATTAATACCTCAACAAGAGAATACAAACCAAATAATGGATTACAACAAGGTACAGTCAATTCACCAATTCTATTCAATATTTATATCAGTGATATACTTTTCCTTGACGGCATAAATATAAACCCTAATCGTAACGCACTAGCTTTTGCGGAAGATCTGATAATTTATTAAAAATCCAAAAGAGTATCTGAAGTTCAAGATGAATTACAGGAAATGTTTAAAAAAATTCAATTTTACTGTAACAGTTGGAAATTAAAAATAAACAATAGTAAATGCGAAACTGTACTTTTCAGACCGAAATTGATAAAAGCAACAAGAGAGGTTAAGAGAAATTGGAAACAATTTAAAATAAAATCCCAAAGCGAGCCTGAGGAATTAATTCCACATAAAGATATAGTTAAATATCTAGGAGTTAACATTGACCAACACTTAACATATACAGAACATGTAAAAATACAACTAACAAAGCGAGAAAAGCGTTTTTTAAGTTAAGCAGACTCTTTTACAATAAAAATGTTAATAATAGATTAAAAATTATCTGCTATTGCTCGTTAATTAGACCGCTCTTGACATACGGATGCCCCATTTGGTTCAACCAAAGACCACCAACTATGGAAAAGATGAGAGCTTTCGAACGAAGATGCCTAAGAGCATGTCTAGGTAGTTATAGGTCAGCGGAAACAGACTTTATGCACTACCTAAGTAATAAGCATATTTATAATAAAGCAAAAATACCGAGGAAAGACACTCATTTGTTAAAGATAATAAGAAATCACTGGTCCAGTAGATCGTGTATCCATGTGAATAACTTAATACTTGGCCCATGTTACCCGAACCAAGATTATATTCGAAAAACGCTGGTCACGGGATACATACCCCGGAAGGTTTTCTATTTTTAGATACAAACAATTATATCCAAGACACAAACAATATACCAATAATTTATCACGCGCACCGTAAAAGGGGACAAACACATATTTTATTTGAACCCAATTTAAATACAAATGATGTAAATCCGATATGGAGATATGAAATGTCTATCCCAGACAAAGATCGGCAAGACAAATCGCGTAGAAATAAGAAAAAATATTGGTGGCTCACGTGAGCCACCAATTTTTGTAAATAGTGTTCATAGAAATTTTAATATAAGTTAGTATCTAGTTAGTATAAGGTGCAACAGAGGCACAAGCGAAGGTCCAAAAAATAGTTTTCCTTCGAGCTTTTCTATTTTGTATCAAGAAGTAATTAAGATTAGGTTAAAAAAAAATAATAATATCAATAATAATAATAATAATCGCCCTTTCCTTACAATGCTTGCCATTGCAATGGCCATTTTGTATTAGATTAAGAATGTATCTTTTGTTTATTGAAGAATATTATATACTGTTATGTTCATGATGGTGGTAAATAAACAAATTTAAAAGAAAAACACCAGTTCTCGTCCGATCACTGAAGTTAAGCAACATTGGGCGCGGTCAGTACTTGGATGGGTGACCGCTTGGGAACACCGCGTGTCCTTGCCTCTCTCATTTCTTACTTTTTTAAATTTATACTTCACAAGTAATAAAGTTACTTAAAACTGGCTTATAATTTGATACATGTGAAATGTTCCGGGTCCGATTACTCTTCCAATTTGGGGGTTACTCATTGCGAAAGTGATGTTATAATGATTTTTAACCTTCGTTTTACGTACATGGTAGATAAAAGATCTAAAATCCCTTTAAAAAAGACCCAAAAGGCAAGATTGAAATGTGTTCATTTTTTTGTATTAGAAATATTAGCTGATATTGTCTATAATAAGGGCAACATAATATATTCAATTTTTTTTATAATTAATATAATTACAATAATTAGTATAATGTAATTGTTCTGATGCTCACACAAATCATAGACATTAAAACAGACAACCGTAACTGTAACCTGAGTCGAGCACCGATTAAAATCGAAAATAATTAGGAACCATAACCTTTAACAAAAATTTTTTAATCGTTAGAACAAAAATTATAACTGGCAACCAAAATTATTGAAACGGAACACGGAAACTAAAAGTGGTAACCTCACCGTACTATGTCCCTTTAGCGATTATTGCTTCCTATAGTTCGATTATTTGTCATCGTTCAATCAACGCTGAAATAATGTAAGTAGTTATACAAGGAGAGTCCTGGACCAAGAGTCCTGCACCGACGTTTTACCGACCTCTGGGGTTCTCGTCTGTGCTAAGTTAGTGATGTTGGCACCTCGTATGAATGGTAAGTTAGGGCGGTTGGCCTCCTATGAAAGATATCTGGTTACCGACGCGTCGTGAAGCCCCGTTTTGGAAGATTTCTGCTTACCGACGCCTCCGGAATTTTGGTTTTTTGAATATTCCTGCTTACCGGCATCCCTCGCGAATGAGTGAGTGAGATGGTGATAGCGGGAGAGAAAGAGGGTGTGCGCGCACGTGTCGATATCGTTGACCCCCTTCGGCTGACGTCATCGGAAGGGGGACCTGGTTTTACGTCAGGTTTCAGGCGTTTTACGGCAGATTTCAGAAATTTTACTGCAGATTTCAGAAATATTACATCGGGTATCAGGGCTTTTTTGGCAGATTTCAGAAATTTGACATCAGACGTAATTGAGTACATTCTACATCCTTCTATTGCAACCCCACCTCAGTCTCACCCATGATACATTGGCCTCGCACGTGGAAGCGGTGAATTTCAAAGGGGATGATCGGCAACCCTTTGTACGTTACCGAATTTTGCACTTGCGATCCCGTGGCAGCTCCTCCCCCCATTCCCTTCACACACACACACCCCGTTGACTAGCGTGTGAAGTCGATGGAGATGAGGAATGACCCTTTGTATGCCACCGAAGAATTTCGATGACATTTCGTCATCATCATAACCCCCCTGTTCCTCCTCCGCCTTCTTCACCGCTATCGTTACGCTACGATACATTGGCCTTAGAGAGACGGTAGAAATTAAAGAAGGTGTCGAATGACCCTTTGCACGTTACCGAAAAAATTATTTACAATAATTTAATGTGCACTATTTATTCCAGAAAAATTGCGCATCGAGACGGCGGTTCTTTGATGCAAAAGAATTTAGAAAACATTTGTATTGCCGAAATGTAGATCCATGAATTGTTTACTTAATTAAATTTTCTTCACACTTTTGAGAAAAGTGCCCTCTATATAAGGAAGAGCTTGGTGCTCTTTCATTAGTTTACTGTCGCAATTCATCGAGTTTGGAGTAAGAACGTGAACTGAAAGCAAGAATAGATTTGAGAAAAACATTTAAGCCAACCTGTGCGAGAATGGACTTCTCAAAAATTAACAAAGTGGTGCGTCTGGAGGGTTTCCAGCCAACGAAAAAGTTATCGGAACTGGAGGTTGAAAAGGAATACAAGATTACCAGTATAAGGAAAATTCAAACGAAATTTGGAGCATGATACATCGTTGACGTGGAAAACAGCTTCTCAGTATTCCTACCAGCCAGGATCTTGAGGGTTCTGACGGACGATGAGGATTTCTTTCGACAGATGGTTTTAGTTACCGTTGAGAATTGGCTTTGTATGCGTTATCTCGGTGGGAAGTTCAACCTCATCGAATTTCAATACTTGTAAACGTTCATACTCATGATTTAAATAAACAGATTGCCACGTACGTGACAAAAAGAAGTACAACTGTTTATTTCTTTCATATACACTTTAATCTTAATCAAAAAATATACATTCCATCATCCAAGTCCTTATCGATTTAACATTTTCCATCGCACAATTGAAATGCGGAGCATGGTGATGCGTACATAGGGTAAGTGAATTTTTTTGCAACTTTTGCAGCAAAGGGCAGCCCAGATCCCCCAAGTTCACGATATTTCCCGATTGTCCCATAAAATTCTCCAATCAATTTTTCTTTTCCATTCCTTTTACATAAATTCTGGTAGCATCTCGTAAAATGACTCGAAGAATGTTTTTAGTCTGGTTGTAAGATGTATCGTCGGAGTTCCAAGAGATACCATGAAAGTTGCGTTGTAACCACAAATTCATGCACTTGTATTTCGCTGGAACAGAGGCCCATGAACACGGTGGTTGAAATAGAAACGTCGCAGGCTCGGAGAAATCGCTACCCACTCCAATCACAGATAGCTCCTTCACGATAAACTCGTCCGAGGGTTTCTTGAAACCTTTTACGTCCACGATGAACTCCATTGTGACAGACTGCTTGCATAGAGACGATCGTAGGGCTGTTATACTAATTTTTTCACCCAACGACTAATTGGTTTATATTCTACTATTCGATCATGCAGAATTAAACAGAATGATGATGTTTCAGTGGAGAAATTTTGGTCTGCCTCGAATTCGAGACGAAAGTCGACTGGTCCAAATTTGAGCGATTCATTTTGGTTCTTGGAGCAATCGATGACGATTAGGGGACCATAGGTGACGAAATCACTCGTCCTCAGTATGGGATCGGGCTCTTTGCCATAATAAGTAGCTTGAAAGTTCACATACATCTCGTACAGCAGAGCAAACTGATTACGATCAATGTCAAGGTTTAGGTTTCCATAGGGGTAGCATTGCGAATTCAAGAAGAGTTTAACGTCTCTGACATTGCAATGGTCAAAGTGACTGGCATTCTTATTTTTATTATTCTTTCTACCAGTCTGGAATCCCAATATAACGTATCGAGGTTTCTCAAGTTGACTGGACGTCTTGACGGTCCACACGTGTTTGGATGTGGTAGGCAGTAGAGGATACTCGTACAGTTCCCAGGTGCGGAAGCTCATAGGGATGGGTGCATCCTTCTCGATGAATTTCAGCAGTTCTATCTTTCGACGATCGGAAACC
>JARQTJ010000754.1:1966-168035 GCA_030142635.1 Trachelus troglodyta
TGGCCGAGCGGTCTAAGGCGCTGCGTTCAGGTCGCAGTCCACTTCTGTGGGCGTGGGTTCGAATCCCACTTCTGACAGTTATCTTTTTACATAAAAAGAGGAAAGAAGCTAAAAATGACAAAAGTTCTGAAATCAGTAAAACATAAAAAAAATATTCAAAAAATTCACTTCGATCCATGACACCACAAATTTTTCAATCCCCCTTTCTAGTACTCTAGATTGCCGGAGGATTTCGTATAAGCGCGGAGGGGATTGCTAAATTTTTGTAATTTATCAAATAAATTATGTACCTATCACTTAATCATATCAAAGATTGAAAAAACTTGAAAAAAAAAGTAAGAAAGTCCAAAGATTAAAAGCTATACAAATTTGTTTATTAAATGCAATATAATAAATCACTCAGATGCACATTCTAGTTGTTAAGCACATTTACATTCGGTATTTAAATTCTTTCGAGTGTCTTCGGTTTTTACATTCCAGCAGGAAGAGGTTAAACATATCTCTGTTCGCAATGCTTTTCGAGTGCACTCTTGGGATACATGAAAAACTGAGAAAACGGCACTTGACCGATTGTCTCACAGGTGTATGCACCGTTTCTGCATTAAAGTTATGCGTAAGACCAAACACTATGATATAGTGCACGCAATAGATAGGGTATGTACGTAACATTCACACTGGCGTGTATTAATAGTGTCTTTAATGGAGTTTATACGCGCATACGGTTTGCGAATTGTGCCACCGGCCATATGTTGTCTAGCGGTGCTGCTCGGTACTTGAGTATCTTTCATATTTTTTTATTATTTTTTTTATCCAACGGTTACGACCTCCTTAACAGTTTATTCGGGAAAAGAATTAATCTGTGTGTAAATAGTCTATGATTAGTTAAAAAAAAAAATGTGTAGACTAGGCAGTCCTTCGTAATTCTTAATTAATAATCCGAGGATGAAATCAATTATAACAGTGCGTGCCACTGGCCTTTATATGCAATGCATTGAATAGTGCCACGAATAGTTGACACGTGCGTCATTAAAATAGTCAATAAAAGGTACTTCCTGGAGCTTGAAAGGTAAGTGTGTTTTACTGACACAGTATTCAATAGAGCATACGGTATTCAACGTATGCGTTTTTTTTTGGAAATAATAAAATAAAGAAATATAATACAATATTAATTACAAACACTTAAAATTCCCTAATCTATAACAAAATTATAAAACCTTTAAACTCTTAAATTTTTCTTCTCCTTTTGTACCTAACAACATTCGATTACGTGTCATGCCTTCCCACGCTTTTCTACGAAATTCGTATTTTTTCATTAAAAATTTCGTGACGGTGGACTCGGCACGGTTTTCGGCACGAGTCCAACACCGTATCAGTCTTCTTGTTCTTTTTAAGAGGTCAGCGATATTCCGCTATGTAATCGCGTGACAAAAACATTGTTGAGATTCGTTGAACCTTGGTGAGGTTTTCGTGAGATTTCAAGAATTCACAGTTTGGCCCATGACGAGGAGCGGGTCTCTGATACATTCTAGCGTCAGAAAGATGGAAGATGAGAAGAAGTGGGAGGAAGAGGCACTAGGGACTAAAGAGAGTCAGCTAACTGTAATAACGTCAGTAGTAGCGACGTCGGCGCCACGACGAAAGTCCGTAAAGAGAATGAAGAATATGGGCCAGCGAGTCAGCCGTGTATGCCACGAATTTGCGGTACAGTTTCCGCAATTCTGGGACCTAGGTCCCACTTACGGAATACGGCCCATTCTATTGTCTCGGAAGATACGCTATGCTTGTTGAAAAAATGAATGTAATCCTCTAAAATTTCCTGCTCTTTCCTCGTTAGGTCAAACGAGTTTTCGGTTTCTTCACTTTTTCTGTTTAATTCTATTACCTCTTTTTCTTGTGTTATTACATTCGTCTTTATTCAGACACGCGCAGGTTACACTATTCGTATTATATTCACAGAATATAACGGAACTGGGTATTCATAATCATCGGGACACATTATTTATTACTACAGAATAATTCAAGTTTTTTTTACAAGTTGTCATAGCTAATACATTCATTGGTAAATACGCAAAGACATATAAGAATACGAATTTTCAAAAGTGCAATGCTTTAACAGAACATATAGGATTGTTCGGAAGCATTCTATCAAATGAATTTAGCACCCTGGATTGAGTTCTTTGATAAAGACACCTTTAGACGATGAAATATTACTGAGCAATAACCAGAAACACCTCTCTGGTATACAAAAACTGCGGCAAGTGCAGAAGGAAAACGTTTGGATTGAACTGAAGCATTGGCAGTGCATTATTGCATTCCGAATAATAAATTACTGAAATGGTAACACGTGGCCAAGTACATGAATACTTGATTGTAATACGTACTAATGCAAGTGGACTGATATAATTCTGTTAAAAATACATATGTAATACATCATTTTAAGAATGTGTTTTGTTTTTAGTTTGAGTTGGCCAGGGTTTTATCAGTTTTACAGTCTATGCAGCTTCTCCTAGTTTTGGCTTCAGCGAGCCAGTTACCCCAACGGGGCTTACTAAAGTGTTATTTGGGTGTTGGTGCGAACATGGCGAACAGACGTTAAATTAGATCAAGTGGCATTACAACATACGACGAGTCATATTCGAATCAAAAGTACGCAAGGCACTTGATTAGATGATAATTAAAAAAAATTAATAGTAAAACTACAGAATACGACTCCTTCTTCAAGGACTGCATTTAAAAAAACTAAACAATCCACAGCTAACTTCAAGGAGTAGTATTCTGCAGTTTAGTTAAATTAAGTTTTGAATATTTATAATAATAATAGTTTTTACTACAAATATTAGATTACGTAACATGTTTTTATTTATTTTTGCAAAGTAATATTTCTGCAATAATTTTTACAAGATTTATTTGCAAGCATAATTTGCAATTGTCTTGCAATACTACTGTAACGTTAAATGTCGATGTGAAATAATGTAAAATTTTTGCCATATTACAGCAATATTTCGTGCAGTGTGAGGAGTGTTTTAAGAAATTTTAATTCATAAAAAGCGCTTTTTTATATTTGAGGTAAATTGCCTCAAAAATACCCTATTTTTCCTGACAAGGCTCTATTCATTATGATAAAACAAATGTAACGCGTCACATTTAAGCGCGGTAAAGGTAGATATATGTACATCATTGTAGCAATCTCAGTATACTTAATCAATTTACCTATGAGGCCTCACCTGTTTCTTATTGGAATTATTCTTATTGTTAGTATTTTCATTTAAAGTATAGTATTTTTTATTATTAATTTCTTTCTATGTACAATACGAATAAAATAAAATTGTTGTATAGCACAACGAATAAACGACCACATGTAACCAATATTACTGATTATTTTTTGCATTTTCTTTTCATCATTTAATTTAGCACATATGACTGTCAGGCCAGCACTCATAAGACATAGTCTTGCTGCATTTAATCAATCAATGTGAGGTAAAATTGCAGTCAAATGTATTGCTTTTATAAAAATCTATATATTTTTCATAGAATGGAATCCATGATTTTATGAGTTAACCAATCATTTTATGAATTCTTCTTTTAGCTGTTGAGATAAATTTCATAAGAAATTGTATTATTTCTGAATGAAAAATTTATCCATCCAAATACTAACGAGCTTGCTTTTCATACCAAATAAGATTTTTTCTGTATACTTGGGATGACGATGAAATATATGTTTATACTTTAAATAGTTTCTAAAGATTATAACATATTTTATTGAATTTTAATTTCCACATTTTCTCATTCTGCGTAGATATTAAAATAAAATTGGTAGGAGTTAGCATAAGCATGCTTAAGCAGGAAATTATATGAAGCAAGATAAATTACAGTTTAATTATTGAATATAAAATCTTATTACGGTCAGATACTTGTAGGCAGCAACAATAACAGACACTGCGAACCACTGAAAAGCTGCTATATACATTAATGCTATCAAAGGGTTATGTACATTCACATAAGTTTGCAACTCATTCATAACTAAATTATATTGTTACACATATTTTCATTAACCAACAGTTTCTTTTTATTGATTGAAAATGATCATCATTTAAGGTCCGTCCCATGCTATGTGTATATAAAACGAATCTAACAACTACGACCATCAACTGTCTCGGCATTATTTCTTTTTCTGCGATTCTTTCACTCACAATGTGCAAGAACCAGTGCAACAGCAGCACTACTAGTGGCTCAGAAAGGAACATTAGTACTTGTACCTTGCAAAGATGACAACATCAAGACGACGACAACGTAATTGACATTCTTCAGATCTGTTTCGACTCCTTCAAACAGCATGATCCCATATATTAATTTCTTTCACCCTGGCGACAGTCGATTCTATATACCCGAAAAAATGTATCGATCATTTTCACGAAGTAGAGCCATTTCCGAGATATTTGATTCCATCGGCTCCTGGGAAAATAGCTTGATCGAGTCTTTTGATAATCCTGCTAAAAATCCCCTATGCCCTCACATGTACTTATTGCAAATTGCTCTCAAATCGTAATTTCATAACACTCCTACATATTTAAATATGAACATGATTGTAATATATACTCAAATTGAATTCATTATGTGACAACACACGTTTGGCTATCTGAATACAATGCCTATTCTAGGATGCGTCATTGGGTTCACCAATCACGGCTTTCAACCAACCATTCACTTTTAAGATGCTCAAATACAATTAGCCAAAAAGAAATATGACAAAAATTAGGATTAAAACACTAGTGAAAACTATTTTTCTAAAAATTTCAAAAATTTCTCTGGCTTTCTTAATGTTTTCCTACTTTTCGGACAAAGTCCAAGTTTTCTCTGCATCTAATAAGATTCTTAACTATTCTAAAAAATATCTTATATTCTCAACTAATCGTTTTTAGCATGTATGAAAATTTTGTTTACACGATTTTTTGAAAAACTTTAATTGATTCTGACTTGTTCAAATAAATTTTCGACAACTTCAAGGAAAGTGAGTTTTTTCTGAAAATCTTCCTGTGCTTTCTTTACTTTCAACATAAGTAAGACAATCAGTGTACAGATGTGTTATTTTGAAATTTTTTGTTGCAATTACCAGCAGAATGATTAATATAAGCACAGCATATTTTTGTAGCAATGATAATAGTTCTAATTTTCAAGTAAATAGTTAATATCACCATAATAGAGGAAATCTGTCTGAGACAGCATACGTTTTCTCATGTTATTTTAAATGCCGTCTCACATACTTGTCCCTTAGATTTACAATTATTGTCATGGCTACTAAAATTGGTTGCTATGTCTATATTAACCGTTATGCTGGTAATTGCAATAAAAGATTTTCACAGTGTAGATATTAGCGCGGAAATCTCGTTATTTCTAAAATTCTATAAACCTGCAGTATAAATAAGTGTTCAGAAAAAATTCGTATTTTCTCTAGAAAATCTCACTATTAATTCAAGTAAGATAATGAGCGTATATTGGCAAAGAACTCGTATTTTTTCCCAAATAGTTCAAATCCGCATTATTCGAAAAAATCAGTTTTCCAAAACAAATTGTATTTTATCTGCAAAATCTTCGTTTCATATGGGTTGGACGTTGAAAAAAAAGAATTGGCCAGTTTTTGAAAAAAAATAATTCAGAATTTTGCAGAAAATATTCAAATTCTCGAATAAGATATGAATGCTGGAGGCCATGCAGAAAAATGGCAAAGATATTTAGCACACGGAACAGAAATTCAGAGAAAAAATATGGGAAATCAAAATTTCGTCAAAATTATCAGAGAAATATTTTCACTAGGAAAAATATTGCTGATATTTTCGCACGCCATTACTAACCGTAAACCATGCTCTCTGACACGTAACCGTACTGAAAATATGAATATACATATATTTACATATGTACACACATACTTGTGCCATAGTATCTGGGCAAACGTGGTTTAGTTTGTGACTACTAACCACGTCGAGGTTAAAATCGTTCTTACCATACTAATGAGTATTAAAAGTATGCACAGTGCTCTGATATACCTGCTGCATGCATATATGTAAATGTTCACATATAACTTTGCACGCGTGAGACTTCTATTGGTAGGAATGCTGAAATGCATGGGGTATATAATTCTCAAGAATTCTTACGTAGTAAGTGAGTGCAAAAATGACGTCATTACGCGCGCAACCATCCAACATAACAGTACATATGTTACCACTTTGGATCCTGGCCATGCTGGACTCGTGAGAGAATTAGTGAGTGAGTGCATATGTAGAGAGCAAAGGAACAGTGGACCTTAGGCGTTGCCATTTCCATAAGTGTAGTCCTATTTGACCAATGGTCATTTCTTTACATTCTATTCGTTTGTATTATGGATCTGCGTACTTTCTGGCCAGACATCTCTAATATTTTTCTTGTACATTACCCAGGCACTTGTATACAGGTGCTATTATGCAGATGCGTTCTACGCGAATGCATAAACGGGCATCGTACAGTTAATAGCTATGCAATAATAATTATTCCAAAGTTCTGCAATAAGCAATTTCTTAATAACGTTTCAATATCGAATTATAACGAATAAAATCAAAAGCGATTTACGTGTTCGCGTACTTTTTTCACGCATTTATTATTCTCCCACTGAAGCCATTTTTCATAAGAATATTTGGCTGTGCACGTAAGTGTCGCTAAAATTACTCGTATTGAATAAGAAATTAGCTCTGTAAGAATTATGCAGTACCGAAATATAATACATGTATGTAAACAGTAGCATATGTAATATACTGTATGTGATATACATATAGTGACATAAATATACTGTGTATAAGATCAAGAGGTGACGTTACCTTGTATACGTGATGGATATTCTTAGTGTACGTACATTAAGAAAGCACCCTATTTTTTCGTCTGTCAATATTAATATGATGCGCCATTATTTTTTCAAATTTTTCAAAAAGATTTCTATGCACGTATGAGTTATATAACACATATGAGAACGGTTAGGATGCAGATATACCTATCTCGTACCACCTCTCTCTTCTCCTCTCTCTTATGCACAGACGGTATCAGGAAATTGTGCGTATACGCCAGAACGCACTACTGTTATCCGAAGAAGGTTCTAGCCGAGGTTCTCAAGTTGTACAGAGGTTCTTCCATGCGACGTGTAAGATGTATCAAAAAACAAGCATACGTTGGAATTTTTTTCAAAATAATTTTTTGCTACACATTTTTCGCGGATAAGAAAATATTGGTTTTATCTGAATACTATACCTATTTCATTCTTTCTGTATGATCGGATTACAACCGTTAAAACAACTAAAGTTTCCGACGCTTAAGGATGATTTTTTAATTACTACAGTACGGAACGTGATTAGCAAACTGTTTATAAGAAATTTTGTGAGAAAAGAGGACTATAGTTTTTGAAAAATTATCAGCTGTTATTTACTCATTATTTGAAATAATGTGAAATCATGGCTGTTTGTAATATATGTAACACAAATGTGGTCCTTTGTAATCGTTTGACCGAATGCAGTCAGAAATAGAAGGTTGTAAAAATTATAATTACACGATATTTTTATCATACTGACAGAGAAAACTATTCTTTATTTTCTTATTTAATGTCGATTATTGGCCAAATAATACTCGACTCCCATTTCTAATTGGAGTTGTGGATTTCGACCTGTCTGATGCGAATCGGTATCCAACTGCTGTGTTAATTTTGAACATTGTGGAGAAGCAACAAAGCCTGCACAAGAGACTTATCCGCATAGTATAAGTTGTATATATGTAAATATGATGTATATATATACATATATATGTAGGACTCAACTGGTCGACCAGAGCAGTACCATTACTACTACTGCTATTAGTGGTATCGGAATCATCTAACATTCTATGGGCATTGTTATACAAGGGTCTCGTGTGAAATTCTCGCGTGGCTACGAAGAATTTCACGATATATAAACGCGGATTCTTTGAAAAAGAAGAACGTAGAAAATAAATGTAGGTCGTGCGACAGGAATGCTATTGTACGATTTTTGTAGTACAGTGCAGTGATCAAGCCTATTCGATTTTACATGAATTTCATTAGTTGTTCCTTCGAGTTAAAAAAGTCTGGCTTTTTGCTACTGCTATTTGCTTTTATTTAATTTTTTATATCGCGTGAGGCGCCGGGAATATTCGTATTTATGTGCGTGTGTTGCATATCGAATGAAAGTCTTTATAAAACACTCTAATTAACATCCTCTCCCTTCTTGTCTCCTTTAAATGATGGATCTAACAACGTTTGCAAATCAGTCAAGATTATTCGGTGATATCATTAATTAAAAGCAAATTAGGTGGTGCTTTAATTAAGATGCACAAATTAAGAAGGGCATTCAACAGAATCAATGTGAATATATAATATTTTTAACCTTGGTTTAGATACTGCTTCTTTATTAATTATTATTATTAATTTCATCATTTATTAATAATTTCACTTTCGTAATTTCATTACAAAATTTGTTATACAATACGAAAGTTCAAAGAAGGTAAACTTACTTTTTATATACAGGATTCATTTTATTAAATACGTAATGTCATTATTATAACTCTATTGAACCACTTGCAATTTTTGTACTTTTCGATATATAATTTAATTGTTCGTATTATACAAAAATGAGCATTTTTTCTTTATGATAATTTAGAATAATGCTCTATGAGTAAATCAATGCAATAAAAATTCGGTAAAGTTTAAGACATACTTTAAGCTATCGTAAGTGACGGAATATGTACGATAATATAAATTCAATAATACAAACAAATACTTATGCACTCCAAGATAAACATGATCATAAATAATCTCGAAATATATATTATACATATAGTATATATGTATAATAATAATTTGGTGCGATACACAAAACAAACTTAACTCTGGAACGATATACAGCATTTAACAGCCAACTTCATACGGTATTCATCGTCTCAATTCATTCCCTAATACCCTGCGGAGATGTAGGGGTAATTTCTTTCTTAATGCGGTAAGACGAGCACGATGGGGCAAAATAGGCTATTTATAAAATTAGTTGCAGGTGGGGCAGAAGAGGTTATTCATAAAAATAGCAGAAAGAGACAGAATAACTAGTAGGTTGAATTTATCAGTTTATCCTCCTCCAATCCTCCAGCCGCGGACGATATAACATTTTTTTTTAATCAAAAACACGGATTCACTTAATTTCTTATTTGTAATTGCCATAAGATATTAGGTAGCTAAGACAGAAAAAATTGCAATTTTTACGTTGCCTAGCGCTGGAAGGTGAAGCAATGATTTAGAATTTAGAATGTAGAAAATCTATTAAGCGACTAAGACTACTATTTAAAGACTAAACTATTTTTTATGTTTTTAAAAATATTTTACATTATAAAATAGTATATTGTGTCACAAGGGATGAAACAAGACGATTTCAGACTAGAGTGAAGTTCGCTGAAGTCCTCCGATGTTTGAAATCGTCTTGTCCTATCACATACTATAGTTCTCATATTACCTGCATTGAAATTGGGAGTTTTAATGTCTGGAATCAGTCGAAACAAGAAAATTTCAGAAAGATTGCGCAACAACAAATAACAAAGACAATACCTGTCGGATTGGTTAATGATTAGAATGACATAAATATTCGGAGACTTAGAATAATCAAATTCGATTCTGGCAGAGATGAAATGAAGTCAGCAACTAATTTAGCGGGCAGAAAGTAGACATTTTCTGCTCACTAAATCGCATCTGTCTGAAATTGGCTCGTTTCGACTTATGAAAAAATACAATGACTATGTGTACATATGCATATGTGTATTTGTAACGTTCCGTCCTTATACTCCTCCATCTTTTATCACTTTTATGAACACAATAGAAATACCGGCAAGTCAAAGTAACCGCTAATTTTATTAAAAAAAATAAAAATATCGAATTCAATGTCAAATCCAATTAGACATTACCACATCGGTATAACAAAAATGGTTATCCCTACTAAAAGTAAAATATTTCTTTCGAGGATATCAGCAAAGGCTTCTTCAGTAAGGTTTCATTAGAATCGATAGAAATCACTAGACAGTAGTCCAGCAGAAGAACAGTGTACGTCAAAAGGCGACAAGGATCAGCGAACCGCAAAACAGAATAAATTATCACTATTTCTACTAAAAGTGTCTAAAGACACCTTATCAAATTTAAACTCAAAATTATTTTCTAAGGTGATCATTTTTCCTCAATTAACCTTTTGAATTTTCTTATAATGATTGTTAAACTAATTTAGAGGTATCTTTCTTCACCCATCTCTTGCTGGATCTATAGTACGCATATGGTATGCCTATTTCTATTATGAGGTGTCTTTCGACACCTTAACAATTTTATAACATTATGTCTAATCTTAAATCATTTTACACATGAATATCAACACCATAAGATAACTCCATTTCAATTCTAATTTAAATTAGGGAAACCCAAAATCAATCGTAAAAAAATAGGGGATTCCCCGTTGCAAGTTTTATATTCGATTATTTTTTATATTATATTCAAATTTGCATTTTACTGTAGATCATTGCAATAATAATTTCTAAGATTAATTGTGCAACGCTAATGAACTTTTTCAAGTTCAGGTATTTTTCGTCTACGAGAAGATGCCATGTGAAATGACAGAGGGCCGACCCTTAGCGCTACCTAAATCTATAATAAAAGGCACTATGATAAAAAATAAACTATTGTATTGTAACTTTAACTTAAAATACTGTACAGAATTATAAGAGAATAAATGAGTGAGCGTGCAATGGATTAATTCTAAGTAATATGTAAGTTATAGGTCAATATAGCAAGATTATTTTTACTTGAAAAATCAAGTGTTATTTCCTATAAAAACTACTGCCCAGTGCACTAACCTCCTAAAAGTCTTGCGATTCCTCAAAAATCGCTAAACGTCTTCTCAGTATATACATAAAGAGTACGCGGAGTCTTATAAAAGGAAATAAAGCCAAATCTAGTAATTTTTAAGATTTATGCCCATAGAGACTTTTGATCAGTGCCTTATTAACTGTAATATTTTCGTACAATTTCCGTAAAAAAGGTGCGTGGTCCTTTATTTTATTTTTAGGTTAAAAACAATCACTATTGTATATTTTTGGAATTGTTTTAGCGGTATTATTTCCTTAAGGTAGTATGCCAGAATTATGTTAAAAAGTTTACCCTACAACTTTTAATGTCTAATCGAAAGAGCATCATTAGCTGCGTCTGCTGGCTCAAAACAAAATTTGTTTACCGTCTAGTTAAAGAAATATTAATTATTAAAGTTGGGCAAAATTAAGGTGGTAGAGCAAAAATGGTTGTATTTAGTCAGATGTCCTTAACTTTATCTAACTTGATATCTGAGGCGTTTACCTTAAAAAAAATGAATATCATTTACCATATACTTATTAAGAAATTACTGTTAAACGAAACGCATGCGTCGAGTGTCTCTCTCGCGTGTTCTTTTCCCCACCCGAAAACGCTAGAGAATAAATGACGGTGCAGATTTGGTCGTGCAGTAAGTAGTATGGTTTATTTATAGGAATAACTATTATTGGCTAGTATTAAATTCACATTTTTAATGTATTTTTCTATTAGTTTTATGAAATGTATCAAATTATATGTATATCTATTGATTTTACTTCAGCTAAACTCTACCACACTACCTTAAGTGTCCCGTCTTACTCCACCTCCTTCATTATACATCAATTTCTTCCGTGGATAACAAAAGACAGGCTAGTGACCATTTAATTGGGGTCAAATAGATTTAGGGCAAGCAAACTGGGATTAACGACAAAAGAATGAGCATAAAATCGTAAATGTTCTGAAAACATTAAGTATCCATCTAGGATTAAGTATATATCGTACATATTAATATATTTTGATTAACGTCTGAAGGGAATTTTCAAAAACCATTTATTTATTAAGAAGTCAAATAAAACATTAAAATACTATCTGGATCGTTCAAGTAAAATAAAATAAAATTAGAAAATTACACAATTTTCTACAAGTCCTGTTAAGAGCACATATTCCTGTACAGGTACCTTTAAATGCTTAACTGAAGTTAGAATTAAGTTCTGTCGAACAGATGCTGGATGTCTTGCCGGCACAATAGCCATAAGGATTGCAAGCTGCTTCTCCCAGTCAGGTAAAATTATCACTTTGCATCTCGCTACTCTGATTTTGACAACGAAAGTGGAGCAACCAAGTACAAGGTGCATTTGTTGTTGCTTTTTTTTCTCGAGTATATATCTTCTTTTATTCTCCGAGATTAACCCTGAGTAACCGGTTTCTATCTGCAGCGCTCTCCACGAGAATTCTTTTTTGTAAAGGATCACAAATAATTTACGAGGCGTGTAGAACTTGAGCCTTCGAGTTAAAAATTCTTAAAATATATTTATAAGCTTTGTGTACACCTAAGGTTATTAAAAATATTCCCGAAAGCAAAAGACTTTATTTTTTCTAAATTCTTTAAGTTATTTCCGTAAGCATTCCTTTTGCTTTGCAGGGAGTAATTTGCACGTATATATTCAAACGATTCTAACGCGACCGATCGTAAAGTCTCGCTTGAGATGCTGTATAAGGATGGTAGCATTTACGAAGCTTTATGGAGCCTAAGAGGGCCTATTTACATCCGTAAAAGTCTCCAGGCACTACGAGACGAGCCTAGCAACATCCAAAGGAAACGACACAGTCTTCACGAGTTCCCTTATAATATTCCTCTTATAAATTTTATACATTTGGTATCTAAAACCGTCTAAAAAAGAGGAATTTCGTCTCTTGTTTTTATACTGGATATTATTCACTGATATTCTCCTGTCCAATCGATTGAGTATCCTGTGAGCACGTCTCCCTAAAGCAAAGGAATAAAGATAATCTCAATGTGCATAACTGTCAGTTCGAGGTCCCAATCTAATAATCTGTAATGCAGCTGTGAGATAAGCCACGAATTTTACATGTATATTCAATGTTGATTTTATATACAGGGTTATTCATGACAAACGCACCAGCTGAAGTTGGACACGTATTAACGCTTAATCGAAGTAGCATGATCGCGTTAAACAAATGAGAGAATGTGAAGTTCACGATTTTATATTAATATTATGACGTTAACTTAAATTTTTTAATGATGCCACACTTCTGATTTACGGAATCACCCATTTCCGGTCAACTTCTGCTAATGCGTAGGTCGTGAATGACCCTGTATACAGAGTATCCCTAGGATTCCTTACCAACGAGGTATAGCAATGTTGCAGAGACATCGCAGATTACGAAAATGACCTTCCCTTTCTTTAAAGGCACTTAATTTTTTTTTTTTAATCAGAGCTACTTAAAGTGCGCCAATCGGAATGAAGCGTCGACAGAAAAGTAGATAACTCAGGTCTCTGATTTTTCCTCCCTTGTTCTTCTAAGGTAAGTAAACCATACGGCGTCAATGTCCCTCATGGGGTTAATAAATGTTAAAAGTGTCGTTCGTGTATCTTTAAATATTTTTTAATTCTTGCGCGAATATTCTTCAAATATTTACAAGGTAATCGACATAAAAATGGTACGAATTCTTGTGTTCATATTATATTTTATGGCTAGAAACACACATGTAGTCTCTTTTACAAAATCTTCCAAGGAATTATCTTCATAATGAATAATTATCCTCACATGCATCTTTCTAAGCAACCTTGTAAAAGCTTAAAATACGTCTTTGAACGAGCCCGTTGAATCAGCTTGAATTCCTTGCTATGGCTCTTTAAATATGTGAAATATAAATGGTTCAAGTAAACTTTGTCAAATTTAATGAGAACTTTCCGCATATGTAATGATTTATATCAAGTTCTCCAGCATCAAATTTTTTGTAGATCTAATAGTGAGTCCCTGTGTATAATTCGACATGAAAACCAATAGCGATATCTCGAATGGTTTCGGAGTACTTGGTCCTCCCTTTATATGCTATATATACTCAAATCCCGATTGACGCTTAACCCTTTCAACGTTGCTTCGTTGTAGAGTGCTTGTGCAAAGAATAGGGCAAGCGGTAATTTTCCGATTTATCGTATTCGTCGCCATAGTGTATTACGCGTATTCCGGTTAGCGCTTTAAATTTACGAACGTATCGTAAGAGTTAACCGAGGTTTTACTGTATATTATTAAAACTATAAAACAAATGGATATACAATATCATATAAATTATATAAATATATAAATATTATAACGATATTATGTAAACTCAGATAGCAAAAAGCGGGACATAGTGCGTGAGAATGAACCTTCAAAAGAGTGCATGAATGAGGATCATGTGGTACGCATGTGCGTTGTCGTTTGTTTCATGTTTTGAAAAAAAAATTATTCTAGATTCTTCATGCCAATTATTCACGAAATATTTTACATATGCCTATGTGTATACATATGCTGACATGCATGCTGACATATAAGTACAGGCACGCCAAATGCCCAACGTAGTTCAAGTTAATGGGCCTCCAAGAAATTCAATTCACCATCTTCTAAACCAACAATTACTTTGTTGTACAGGCTGGTTATTTTATTCCTTCTTGAGGCATAATCGGGCCTGATGCCCATTTTCGATTCAACAGCACAGGGGCACTGAGCTTCGCTTTATTGGCAATCACCTACGGAACAAGTAGAAGGGATCCTCAGGCATCGACACAGGCGAACCTTTTAAAAATCTAATCGCGGACATTATTCAGGCTCTCATATTCGTCCACCGCTTAATAACATTAATAGCATTTAATATTCAATTTTAAGCTTAGAGACTATGATTAAGAGTAATATACACCGTAGATCAAAGTCTGTATAGATAATCGACCACCCATAAATTAATTTCTTGCCTGTATTTAAAAAATATCATGTCCCTTGAAATACTCCGCGCTAATGCGCTGTCCGTTTAACCCTTTGAGGACGGGTGGCTCATATGGGAACCACTCCCTTTTATTTTTTGGATTACTTTATCAATTTTGGTCGAACTTAGCCTCCTGAGGTTTACAATGCTACTTTTTTCGAATTTCAAGTGTCGAAATTATGAAAGTCAAAATGACCGTTTCAATATGGGGGTCGGAAAAATTGGCCCCATCAATAATCCACATTTTTTATCAGGTTCTTTATACTATTGTTTTTCTGATTAAAAGTTCAATCAAAATGATACTGTTCCACTGGCAATTATAGTAACTCGGCAAAAAAAGAGAAAATTGAGGTCAAAATCGAAATCAGTGGCCCCATAAACCTTAAGGTACCATGGTAAATTATATATTTTTAAAAAATTCGTAATTAATGTAAATATTTTCTATAAAGCCCCCACACCCTGACACGGTTTAGCAGTCCCATATTTTTATTTAAGATATAATTATAATAAAATTATTCATCCAGTTGCGTTACGCATGGCTAAACTTTTTATTTATAATAATTATCGACCTCGTTAGCCAACCTCAAGCATCAAGGCTGCGGCCAGTGTCAGTGTCAAGGTAACTGTACCGCAATCTCTTGTGCTACATATTTAGAGATACGATGATCCAAGCTGATCATTACGTCTTCTTATGCATACCAACACATGAATATGCATGCATATCCAAACGACATAACTACAAGCAGATATGTATATTATTAATTTTAATTTAATAATTTCGACTTCCCTTAAGTTTTCTTTTTGAGACATATACATGTAAATTCTCTGCACATATGCTCTGTGTACATTTTACATTCATCTCAGGACTAATGCATCCTTCGTACTCGCGTGCGTCCATGACCTTATTATTTTTAAATATATAATGTTTATATGTTATTAGACACGCCATATAACATTTCATTCTCATTTTTTATTATTGGCTCTATGTGATTCGATGCTCATTTCCACTTTTCTTATACATCGTGTGTTATACTTAACACTTAAAAGTATTTTTAATTAGGTTTGAATATTTTTGTTCGATGCTGTTTTTTTTCCACTACTGTATAAGTGGATGTGTGTTTATACACGCTTTACATGATAAATTTCACGTATAGAGTATACAAATCGTAAGAAGCGGCATCGAGGTAATTCCCATTTAATGAAAAAAATGAACATTTTAATTAAAAAATCTCTTTCAATAAGCTCACCGTGAAATGTTACCATTTCTTACGTGACCACTCAGCTGGGTAATTCATAGCATTCCAATGTGTACCGAGTATTACAAAAATCTGTTATTGGAAACTTCCAGTCTGCCCAACAGAAACACAAAAATTCTATGATCAAATTCGAGCGTAGATCACTAGAATAAAAGTCATTGCAGCTCCTTTAATCACAGTGCAAATATTTCAAATCTGAAAAAATTATGGATAACAATTCCCAAGAATAATTCTGAATAACAAGCAATCCCAGGGCGTTAAGGGGTTTGCAGATTTTTTATGGATGTTTTTACATTGTGCTTTTATTCTATATCTCTTTTTCTTCCTTAACGTTCTCACTTTCTTATACGTCAAATAAAATGACAGTTCACTTATTCATTAGCCCCTTTTTTGTTCTCCGTTTTACCTTATCTGCTCAGTGTAACACAGATAGAATGACTTTGATATTTCCTAAGTATCTACCTCTATCCTCGATAAAATTTTTGTCGTCATACGACGCCCTCTGTACCGTGCAACATGTTTTAGAAAAATCGTACCCTACTTCAACAGTTTTGAATGTATTTAAGGTGCTAACAGTCATTGCCCCAGCCAGTATACTAGTATCGAATAGTAGCACTAGTATAGTGACTAGTATATCGGTAATATTAGAAGTCCTTCACAGCTACCTTCAGAAACGAACGGTATTCTACGCCCACGAGGTGTTCCGTATTACCGATCCACTTTTAGATATTGAAACTTTACACTACTGCCTGGAGCAACACTCGCGGTACACGTACAACTATAACCTGTTTATTCACATATAGTTAGGCATGTAAACACATAACAGCGGTCATAGCGAACCGATACTCCTTGAACTGCACTTGACACCGATTTTAAATCGTCTGCCTTTATCAGTATGTATACCTGTATAGATAGAACTAATGTTATTTACATTTTAAATTTCTGCATCATTCTTTCGAATAATAAAATTTTCATTACTGTTTCCTCATTCTTAAAGACTTCTGCACTTGTCTAATCTACTTACATGAGCAAACGTGCCTACGCAAATATATGCATAAATAGTTTTATTCATCCGACATCTTATGCTCTTAACGCGTTACCTTCAATTTAACCAAAGATTCTTGCAGTCAACTGGTAGACATGTCACGATTGAATAAGAATGTATATACGCAATGTATATCACATTATGAATTTTTCGATTTTTACATAAATCATACAGGATGTGTTTTTTAGAGCTGATTAAGTGTAACTTTAAAAAGTAGCGGTATAGTCTCTAAAGAGCAGTAAAACTAGGAGTTACTGGACGGGCGGGGTCAATCATACCTGGACGAATTTTCAGCGAGACTAAAGAAGGAATAAAAAAAGACACGAGAAACGGTACCGCGGTCATGATACTTTAAGGCTTTCTTATTGATGTTTCTCAATTCACCTCTATTCAAGCAGATAACATGTACCTGTAAGAATCAGTGGAAAATACTCCATGATAACGGAACCGATCATTTTATATAAGCGAAATCAGTTTTCGATTCTGAGTATAATATTATGTATTTAATGCGTTGCGTACGTAATATCATGACACCTGTTATACATATGTGATAATATAAGACATACTGTAGGCATGTAAATAAAAATTCTTTTGACGCAGAAACTCGTAGCAACGGTGTTTGTAAGTGTCGTGAAAACTTGCCGTACTAGAGTTCTTTCTTTTTGCTTCTTGTCTTCTTTGGCAAGTTTGTATTTCACAAAATTGGTAGGTACAAAGAAAGCGCATTACCTTATATGCAGTGGAGTGCATTATATATTTAGTTTACGCAGGCATACGGTTGCATAAGATGAAGGAACCTCGATGAATGTGGAAGAATAAAAAGTTGGGTGTTCTCACAGTGATAATTAACATCTAATAAGTCAAGTTCATTAGCTCGATGTATAGATGCGTACGTGCAGTTTCTCCTATGTAATAATGGTAAGGTCAGGTATCCGAGTAACTGTGTAAGCTCCGGCCATACGAAAAAGAAATCAATTCGTTTGTAATATATTCAGGAGAATGAATGCCGTAACGAGTTTAATTGCTATGCGCTCAGCTCTTTAATTGGTTAATTAACACATAATTATGAGAAATATATATTATACGATGTAATAAAGGGAGAACGAGAAATAAAAACGAAGGGGTGAATCTTAAATTTATCCAACCTCGTCTCACGGAAAATATGAATATTGGAATCGCTTTGGATCATCTGCTCTGCTAATACCGTTCGATCCTCAATGGCTTAACGTTGCGGGTTTCTATATTAATAACGGTATTGTAATACTTTTTCATATAAAATTTTTGTAGTCTTACGCCAGTCGTACGGGTTGGCACCATTTATGAATAACGATTCGAATTCTTGACTACCATCTGTTTTGATATTACATGCTTATAGTCAGTTCACAAGTTCAATGAATTTTGTTAACGGACTCACAACTATGAAGTATGTGGCTCTGCATAATAGTCTTATTACCAATTATGCATGCGCATAATTTTGCACTGAAATATATTTTATTTCTCTATTTTAGCGTACGTTTATTTTATTTTAAGGTTTTTCAGGTAAAAAACAAACATAGAACTCGTGGATCGACGTCAATATATTTAACACTGAGTGAATATAAAATATTCTTAATGTTCTTCATATTTCTGAACAATACTATACAGTTTCGGTGATAACTTAGGCTGATTGTGCCCATTCATTTAAACTACTGCGTTCCATCTGTTTCAATATATATATATATATATACGTAATACTTAGTTACAGTCTATGCGATTTTTATTATTACGAGCATAACCGTACGTTTTCAATAAAAGCTTGTTCCAGCTGAATCATATAAATGAGCATCGATTATTTTCATTGATTCGAACTCATGTGAACATCCTGTTGCGATATTACATGGTCGCTAACTAATCACGAGTTATTGTGATTTTCATTACGCTTTGAATACTGTGAATAACGAACAACCACTCTTACAACCATGCGTCAACCGTTTCAAATCCTTGTAAATCTACTATCGTTATACTGTTCATTATCTAATATTAAGCCATTAAGGATGTTTAAAACAAACGGTATCATAATATTTCAGCTGGAATCTACTTTTAATTTGCCTTCTAATGGGTTGCACCGTCTCTGTCACCTGTTTTGCCAGAGTAAATACGTCCTTCCACGTGCACTTATACCTAGGTAGGTCTGTACCTACGTAAGTACTGGATTCTCAATTAATAAAGTACTGCAAAAAACGGTATCATAATTGTAATTAAACGCGTTACGGAAGCGCTCCCACGAAGTGGACACTGGTCACGCTTCATGCCAATTTAACACGCGTACACGTCGCCCTGTTCACCGTCATTACTATACCTACTACGCAATGTACTCTGCGCTAACGGAATGTGCAAGACAGAATTCTGTACTCCTCTGACTACTATGATAGTACACGATAAAGCAATCAGCCGAAAATTATTTCAAAACTATGTAAAAAAATATATATATATATACGCTGTCAATTCCACAAGTATTGCGATAGTTATAGCATCTATTCATTACGGCGGATACGTAAACTGTTGTTAATACAGTACTATTACGTGGTACTATTATAGCTATGAGTTTATGACAATAATATCGATAATAATATCGGTTCCTCGGTGTTATATGCTGCGAAAGCGTGGATATCAAAACTGTCATTGATAATATTATTTACATACTCGATAGACCCATCTGCCCGTTAAAATTGGTAAACGTGTGAGGGATTATAATTTGTCAAGTATATACATTAGAAGTAGGATAATACTCATTTTTTAAGTTGGTACTTGGTCTAGTGTTTCATTACGGCTGGAAGGAATCTTCAAATTTCTTTATGATTTCACAACCGCAATAATTTCATCAAGTTTTATTTTGTACGGGAATTTGCATAGACTTATCCATGATCATGCAAAGGTAAAGGGAGGGTAATGTCCATTGGAAGTATATATATATACTTTTAGGATGCTTAGACATTCTACAGATCTTGAGAAAGTTCTCTTATACTTTCGATCCATCTCTGAACTCTCCCTGGTATAATTTACCATAATTATTTATATACCTAATGCTTTCCTTCCGTGATAATGTGTAAGATACTCTATTTTCGGTATCTTCAAAAGAGTACTGTAAAGATCAAAGAATAGTTTTAAAAATCATCCAACCTCCGTACGCGTTATCAATACCTGTACTATATACTTAACCATAACAGAGACCAAGGCGCTTTACGTTAGCAACGGCATTTCCTGGCCGTAAAACGTCGGCTAATTCTATGAAGCGCGTCAGGCATCCTCGGCCATTGGAAGAACTGAAAAAAGTGTGGTAAAAAGTTGAAAAACACAGGATAAGACTGAACAGGAGAAAGAAGGAAAGAGAGGGAGAGATACGAAAAAGCAAGCGCATATTCACGCTTGAGTGCACATCGTACAGTGCAAGCGCGAGCGTGCCTTCAAGATGAAACCGCGAAGGAATGATCTCCGTGACGATGGAAGGTCGATGAGCATCATAAATCTGATGAAGAAATAAATATGAAAAAATGGTGGGAAAATAAGAAACAAAATTGAGAGTCCCGTGCACAGGAGTCTATGTTACAGAATGAGACATTTTTTCTTCGACCAATACGTTACTACGATAGCGAGGATTGCAAGTAGTTTCTTGAAATGCTCACGTGCACGTTATTGGTGAATGATACGCAATCATTACTGCTTTTAGGACACGGTAAAAGAAATGAACTCTATAAGAGTACCTGAGCTGCAGTAACAGACGAGTTACTGCCTATCTCGAGTGGGACTCAAAAGTGGGGAGCAGGAAAGGTGCGAGGCGCCAGACCGGCTTTGACTTCCGCATTACAGTTATGTCACGTTATCCCAGGAAGATATGCTAAGCCTGGCCTGATGTCATCGTCTAATGACATCAGACAAGTATCACGCGTAAGGCGTAATGGATAGATATACATATGAATGTGTGCGTGAAGATGGAGAAATGTGATCTTAACCTTAGCCCGTTTTGAGACTTCATTATTAACTGTTTTTTTTTTTCGTTTCTTTATTTAGTTCTTTTGCTCAATTCCAAAACCAAGAATGACCTAGATTCACCACGATACGGCAAAACGGATGTTCGCTGTTCCATGCAAACTTTTTCCCTCGTGACTTGACGCTGTCTATCCTTTTCTATTTTTTTTTACTTTTTGGTCAAGCAGATTTTCGGGTCCTTTTTAATACCGAATGATAAATGATTTTACAGTCAGTGCTCGATTCCTAGAATAATAATTCACTCGTACCACGTCGTGCGTTTATAGTCGTTATTTATTTGTTCTACGTTGAAAAAACCATTCAAGAGAAGAATTCCTTGCGAATCATAGTTACCAGCTTCAAGAAGATGAGGATGATTTCTTCCTTATTCTGTTATTGCTGATGCTCTTAAGTCACGTCAGGATCATCAACATGAAGACTGAATCGCGAACGCAAAAATGCTAATGTTTGTAGAATAGAATTTTATCTTTTATGACTATTTTCTGATCTTATCATAAACCGTCATTTCCATCGTTACGATCGTCATCGTCGACGTTGCCTCTTTTTGAAATTCTGCGTGAATTAACGGAACAAGACAGTAACGATGAAGCCAAGGGAGGCAAAGTAAAATGAGGCATCAGAAAAAACTGTACCGTCGATCGCTCGTGTTACGTCACGCTAGTTATCGGTCAACTAGGAAATCAGGGATCGAAAGATGCTCGAAGAGGATACAACGGCCTCCAGGATGCACCGAAGAAATTGCACTTCACATACGAACCACGCAGATGATGTGCAACGGCCTCGCCTAGATTGCAAGAGAGGATAGCCACTTGGATGGCCACTTCTCACTTCCGCTTCTTCTGCCTCTTCATCATAATTTTTCATCGTGAATTTTCTCCTCGTTTTACTCTTCCACTTTTTCAATGGCTTCTTCTTTGATTCACTGCATCTTCCCATCTTCAACCTTGTCGTCATCTTCTTCCTTACAGCAATATTCATTTTATTCCGTTTCTTATATCAACTACGTACATGTCTCTTTATAACTAGTGCCCTGGTACCTTGTAGATACCTACTACGTCCCTTACACATTTGCATTGAGTGCGTTTATTGCATTCGAGCGCATCCACTATGACCGCCTGATCCCACTTGCATCCAGTCTATGCCCAATGCAGTCAGTGCATCTTCTTACACGACACGCACACGCGGATGCACTGAAAGAAATGTAACTTCCGTGCAGGATATCTTGACAATGTCGCCAAGTATAAATAGATGCAGTTAATATATAAAATCGTCGTATACATAAATTGCACGCATACGTAAGCGATATGGAACATAAAAAAAGCGCACAAAGTATGTACACGATATAGGTATTATCGCGAACCATGAAACTACTGAGTAAATTTCCCGAGCGATCTCGAGAGTGAAATTCAATGAATGATGTAAAAAGTGTAAAAGTTGTAACATGTAATTAAAGCAATATTATCCAATTAGAAATAAATCATTAATATCAAAGGCTATCTACAAAAGAGCACGGGAAAGCAAAACGAATCGATACGATTATACTATCGATACGTTTGGAGCTAATTTGGAAGCCATGAGCTATTCTGATAATAAGAGTAGGATGTATGTACAATGTAATCGGGTCCAATGATGCTGACTTACAACATAGTCAGAGTAGTAATTTATTATACCTCACCAAGGGGGGGAAAAGTGGTAGTTATGCTTATGGTTGGCGTTATTATTATTATTATTATTGTTGTTGTTCTTGCAAGGGGTGAGAGGCTAGGGAAGACCGAGAGAGAGTGCAGCCTATTATTATGGCGTAAGGAGAGTAAGAAGGAGAGAGAAAAAGAAAGAAAGAAAGGAGAATGGGAGTCCTTGACCGACCCTGAACCTTCAAGCAGAGGCAAACTCGTAGCAAACTCGCAGGAAACTCGCGAGGCTCAAACGACTTGCGCGGCACACGCAAACCGAGTCTCTTCGCTACTCTACTGACTTCAGCGAATAGGAGTTCCCTTTCTTTCTCTCTTTTTCCCTCTCTGCGTATCTTTACGAGGCACGAAAAGAACTTCGAAATATAGTGATTATGGGGAGTAGTCGAGTCGATCTAGGATGCTTTCTTATTGTTAGTCAGTAAAATCTATGCGACTTCGAAAGGCGTAAAGATTAAATAAGAATTTCATAACGAAGTTACTTTTTTTTTATGTAATGCATTGTTTGAGGTGCCTTTAAAAAGTGGTATTATTTCATGTTAATATCCTGATTTTTATTTTTTATTGATTAATTAAATTTTAAACGAACTTGAATTAACGATCTTACGAAATTTATCGCTACTTGTAGCACATTTAGATTGTTCTATGCGAACACCCTGTAGATTGCGAGCAAGATTCCCCAGGTACTTTTGCCGCTCCTGTCTGAGGATTCCTCAAGAACGTCTTCCTGGATCACCGTGGGAGTGTTACTGGAAGATTTGATAAGAAGAAAACGAGTGAGGAACGGGATAAGAGCGTAGATGAAGGAATGAATCGCCATCATCGTGAAGTCTTGGTTTATACTCGTTTAGAGCAACCTCAGTTTGTTCTCTTCGATTTTCTCGCGCTTGCAATTTCCTGAATATCCTAGTATTAAGAGCTGCGTAGGCACTCACTGCCACGCGTAACGCTTAGCTATATGAAACGACATTTATGATATGGATGGTTCTAATGAAAAAGAAAAATTAAAAAATATAAAAAGAAATATGAGGATAAACAGATTTGCCTTGAGACACGACTGCTTGAACTATGCGGTCGTATCTTATGCATTGACCGTTGGCAAGAAAATTAATTTCCTTATTAGGGAATTGTTAAACTGGAAGTGTTCAACATTTGCAAATGTAACTGTTAGAACTATGTGGTCATGATTTTCCTGTACATTTAAGATACATTGGTTAAACGGTTCACCCGGCTGTTTGGTTATATATGTGCAAAAATTATAATGTTTTACATGTACACAAAAGATAACGTATGCACAATCCATATATTGAACGTATATTAAAGAGATAAAAATATGTTGTTTATTGCAATTCAATATTTTAACGGACAATTCCAGTGACTAAGATATATGGTGATTATATATGTGAAACATATAGAAAAAATATATTTAGAATTAAGAGTCTCAAAACATAGCATAGAATTCAAATTAATCCCGTAACCGTATTTTCATTCTCAGATGAATAATTCTTTTACTGCATCTTGACTCTGATCCTTGGCATCGCTGGGATTTTATTCCATTGATGAATTTTCGTACGAGAAATTTATTGTATTTGACAATGGGCAATGTAGCATAGTTATGATGGTGAACACAACTGCTTTTATTATACAAGAAACAAGACACGGTACATTTTGCGTTCACCTTCGTCCCGTAACATCTAATTGACAATTTTACGACAGTTGAACCAACTTCACGCACATCACTGCGATACTTTATTCGTCGATAAATCCAAGACATGTAAGAAAGCTCGTCAATGGAATAGAATGCAAGTAGACATCGAAGATCAGGGTCAATATGCAGTAGAAGAATTACTCATCTGAGAATCAAAATGTGGTAATGGAATTAAAAGGACACTCTTATTGATCGAGAGAAAAAGTAACGATGTTTTAGAAATTTTTTTCTTCGAAAATAAGGATGATACAAAATTCGAGATTGAATATTATATTTATGAACCTTTAAATAAATGAAATATACATCTTTATTGAAAAATATTAATAATTTTTAAAATGATATCCACTTCAAGATTGCCTAGCGGCAAAATCTCCAGCACGGCATCTAAAGTCCTAAAGAAGTATACCCAGAATAAACCGTGCGTAAAAATGAGGCTCGAGCGTGTTAAGCCTACATAAAGTAACTCATTCTATATATTATTATAATTTAATAAACGCTTGTAAATTTTAATTATCTGATAGCCCATATATTTTCAATCCACGTTTAAAGGATTACAGGGAACGAATGCGCGTCGCGTTATTGTTCTTTGCTATTTTGTCTCGAACTATTTAACAGAGGTTCAATTATAGGTAAATCAGAACGCAAAACTGTACAGAATTCATTTGCTATAATCAGTACTCGAAATGTGAATCAGATTGTAGACAGGGAAGGTTGGAAGAAAATAACGATTTGCAAGACGCGGAGAATGCAGTCTCAGGTTTTCTTAGCTCCATTTTTGTATTGCAAAACAAATAAAAAGAAACACCAAACCTTGTAACTGCAAATATAGAAGTATGAGACAAAAGTTATTACCTCGAAAAGTATAGTTATTTAAAAGATCAAAATACAACATTTAAAAGGACTTCGAACCTCCGATTTTGAAATTTAAAATAGTACTAAATAAAGGACAGCGTGCTGACCCAAAAATTTCGTTGTGAACTTGAAAAATATTGCTTTTTCAATTTTGGATTAATTATTGAAAAAGTATGGTATCGAAATGATTATTCACCTTGAAGAATATGGGCTGAACTCCGTCTTGTGAAATAATATTTACCAAAATCCTATTAGTTAGCATTTTCGTTTAAATTTGTCTCGCATAGTAAATAAGAGATAACCCTTTAAGGTGAATTAAAATCGGAGCTTACTAATAAAATTCGTGCCATTGACTGCATACGAGGTGTCAATGCCCTATGTAATGTATATAAAAACTTCCCTGTCAGCTTTAATTCATCGAACTACCGGCACTGCTAAGTACAGCTCACTTTAGGCTAAAGACTGTAGCAACTTCTTGGCGGTTCATTTCATCTACTTAAAAATTTCTTGCAAAAAAGCCATGAGATCTGCGTACACCAAGCTGCTGCCAAATGATTAAGTGAATGAAAAATAGTATAAAAATGTTTATCTGTCTGTCATTGACTGCCTGTTAATTGATATTAAGGTAGGCTGGTACCTTTTTTAATCCGGATAAAGTGAGTATTTTTTTACTTCAAAAGTGTGTTCCTAACTGTATTGATAGCATCTTTTTGATTTCCTTAATATTAAACGCGATATCATTGATAAGGTAATTTTATGACCATTGAAATGGCATTCTCTGCTAACAATCGTATCGTGTATCTACCCGAGTGTTTCACGGTTCAGTGATCATCAGGCGTTTTCCAACGGCACAGCTCTACGCTAAAGCAGAGTCCAACTCCAGCGAATCCTGTCTTTGCTTTCTTTAGCCTATCTTTCTCTCTTTCTCTATCCACTACTCATCTCATTCTCATCTTGTTATTCCTCTACCGCTGACTCTAGTTTCTACCTTCTCAACGTTCTGCTTCTACCTCCACCATCCATCTCTGACTCCACCTATTCGTTTTATGCTTTTTCTTAGTCGTGGGTTCTTCGACATCTTGCTTCCACAAGCCCGAACACCGATGCAAATAGCATTGGATACTTGCCAAGGATATTTTGATACTTAGATTAGGAGAGAGAATAGTAATGTTAACACAAATATACATTATTACATTATTAATTTATAGTAGCATGTCATCAATTATATTGATAGAATTTAAAATGCATCAACATGCTATTAACGGTATAAAATGTTGAAGTAGATACTAAAAGCGCAGCGTTTGTCTACGTATTCACCTGTAAAAATGAACGGCACACCATGGACAATTAACTGTTAAGATAACAATGGGTATGAAAATTAGTTAGTTTCTGTACGTTGACAAAACACGAAGAGACGACAGCGAACCGGAAGTGAAGCACATAAGGTAGAGAGATAAAGTAAAAGGATAAGACGATTAGTGGGGATGGATGCGCTGTGAAGAGAAATAGGAAGAGGAATCAGAATAAAAAGAATAGAAGAGAAAAAACGGTAAAATGTCACTGTTCCCTAATTACGAGATGTAACTAGCCTACGCGGCTGCTAAAAGCCGCACGGAAACGTCTCGGAAAGAAGATTCCACGGGGCTAACCATGAGTCTGTTACCGCTAGGTTGCTAGCCAATCGGAATAGACCTTTGGCCCCGCCCGGCGAATCAGGAGAAGTCTTTGGCCAATGCTAGTGACCAACTCGGTTTATAAAGTCGGGAAGACTCGCGGCCCCGAAGACAGAGCCGTTCTGGCAGCGTAGCGCATCGGAACGGCCTTTTCTCTATCCTTGAGAGAAAAGAAAAAAAGTTTTGCACTCTTTAAAAAATCTAATCTTTAAAAGTATTCGTATAAAGATATTGTGTGACTGGTGCTCGCGATTACGTACATTTTATAACGCTTTGGTATTTATTTTTACTTGAATTGATTTCTTTAACAATTCTTCTTGATTCTTAGACTTTTTTTTGAGTGGCAGTGATTTTTCGTGGAAGGTTTTTCGAGACTGATTATCAGTGAAAATTTATCAAGGTATGTACGACAAAATCTATTTGAATACGTCATTTTATTTGTGGATAAAATTATTAAGTACGATCTTCATGACACAAATGATTTTACTATTTCCTTTGGGTGATTCGACATGTTTTACTTTCATTTACAAAAAGAATTTTACCGCGTGCATTCCCACGGTGCATTGCTGCTTGCGCGCGGTTCAAAGTCAGGGCCGGCCAGTCGAGTCGTTAAGCAACGTACCAGACGTGTGTATAGCAAGCTAGTCATTAAAATGAACCCTTTTAACAGGGAACCAAATTAAATATTCATGGTGTAAATCATCACCAGTACAAAACCGTGTTGAATCGCGAATTTATCGTTATTTTTAAGTAACCGAATGGATTGGATTTATGAGAAATAAAAAAAATGTAATACGTTCAAATTGGAACGACTATTGTAAAGTCGAGGCCCACGTTGTACATTTACGAAACCAACAAGAAAAAACTAAGCATCGAACTCACTTTATTCTCGTGGGAGACTCCAATGCTAAGATCCTCAAGAGATTTCAACGACTGCAAAGAAAACTTTGCTAGCGTGTACTTGGTTAGAAAAATTGAAAAAAAAAATTGTTTATCGTAAAAGGACTTTTTTATAATTCCAAATTATTCATTTTTAATGCTCTCTCTTGGCACGACCTGCCTCACGATCAGGTATGACTTCTTGTAGGATCTTAGGCGCCGCCTGGCGTGGCCATTGACCTTAGTCTTCTAGAAGACTTGCCTTCGACTCGTACTCATTCCATCGGCCGAGCCAGCCCTTCATTTCCTGTGTATACTCCCTTTACGTATTCGAACTTATTTCCACACACACACACACGATAAACTGTGTGGAGAGGAAGACACCTGTTAGAAAGAATCACCGTTAAAAATCTTTCCTTGAGTCTGATACGGCACGTCGAGCCGCATGCTCCACGTACTCTACAGTCGAGCCTGGAATTCTTGGAACCAGTGTTAAAACTACACGTGGGCCTTATCTCGAAAGATAGGACTGTGTGCTTTTCCCCATTTTCCATCTAATGTATAAATATGCGGGACCCAATGGCCAATTCGCCGGGCGACTATGTTTCGACTGTTCCTTTCAGCCAAACTAAATAAAAGTATCCCGTTACGGGTCGCGTCATTTTCTACGCTTCCTTTGGTAACTTTTTTTGCTTTCACGCTGGACGCCCTGGACTCCGCTCACAATAAGATTCCAAGGAATCCACACCGCTACATGTTTTCACATAGGACATTGTATACTTGCAGAAAAGTTATAAACGGAGCACACTGAGGACCCGTTGAATGACTGAACGTCATTTTAGTAAAAAGTAATTGCCCTCTAACAACACAGCATCGTTTACACGCTTCTCGTGATTCGCGAATCTACACGTTATAAGTCCCAGACACATGTCAAAGACGATCGGTTAGGATATTAGTCAAGTTTCATTGGCAGAATGAAAAAAAAAAGTTTCCAGGAAGCTGGAAAAGACGTTCACGGCAAGAATACATGCCGAGATAAAAGAGTGATGAAGCAGTTGTATTATCTCGCGTAGTTTGTGGACCATGCAACGGTAATTTCCACGTCGGTACCGGCCAAGACCGTTACACTTATGAACGCCATAGAATTCCCTGAGCGCTTAGGTGGCGCGGGTAGACACTTTAATTCAATTCAATCCATAACCACTGTGGATGAACATTCCAGCATGTTGCAAATGGCATCGCGTTCCGCATTCTTTAACCCCACATTCCACATTCTGCGAACACATCCGATTTACAGCTGATTTCGAGATGGTCGATTCCATCTAAAGTCGTTTGCTCTTTGTCTATACATGCTTCCTCTTTTTTTTTATAGCGATCTGACTTATGCTTACTTGCATGCTATGGTTACACGGTTTACTTATTTTACTTTTTATAACCTCGATATCCAGGTTTATGGTTACTATAAGTGATCCTATAATCCCCAGAGGATTACATAGCGAATTCCATGGGAATTCTGTGTTGTTAGACTGGCTATAGGTGGACGTATATCATGATCTCTGGATTCAAAGTGGTATCGACCTGAATCACCATGGACCGTTATAGGTATCTTATAGTCTCTCTATGGTCACCGTAAGGAATCACATAGCTAGGTTATAGAGAGTAATAATTTGCAATATCCATAGATCGCTTGAAGTTTACCCAGATCCCAATTCGTAGATCGGTGTTTAAATTATAGTGAAGGATGCTTCAATAGAGAACCTCTGCATACCTCGTGGTTAAGCGATTCAGTTAAAAGTATTTATTTTTGATTTTTTTTACATGTAAAGAACCCATTGCTTCTTTACATTTATAGGTCGATGCTTAGTTGGATCACTTAGATTCCATCGAGCTACCATCTAAATCGTTATGATCATCGTCATCATGATAATGGCCATTATCATCATCATTATTACTGTCATTGTCGTCGTGGCACTCATTGTCGTATTTGCTCGTCTCATCTGGCGCGAACTTAGCAAGGTCAATGACAACCATCCTAATAGTCACAATTAAAATAATCGCGTTCCGCATCGCAGCTTTATCTTCGAGTTATACTTGGTTCTTATGTGAATTGGTATATATGGTATAATAATCGTAGCTACAGTGGTATTTCAATATTACCAAGTGCCATTAGTATCTTATATGTACATACATGATACTTTCAGCGTCAAGATGTTCACCAAAATACTTCATATTACTTGAATAATCGACAAAGTGTAACGAACGGGCAATATTAGTAGACGAACAAAAAAGTACAACATGAGATATCGATCGACCTACACTCTAGTGGCCGGCTTACGAAACCATAACGGTTTTCTTTGGCGATTTAATTGATTCCCGTTCCTATTGGCTGCTCCTGCGGTCACCGAATCGAGTCTTCTTTCTTTTTCTTCTATTTTTAGCAACAGGAAGTACGAAAATTGGCATATTTGTTCATGTAAAATCAAGGCGAATAACGTGGAGAAACCCAAAAAGGTAAAAGATTATACTGAAGAATCTCGTTTGAAAGGATTTCTTTGAAAAATTGTTGAGCACGCAACGTTTGGATCTTCTTTTAGGCATTCGATTTTTCATTGTACACAAATGGTAAGGGTAATCAAATTTCTTTTTTGTTGCTTCTATTTTCCTCAAATTTAGCATTTCTCACTATTTACTAACTTCTTCGTAGTCTTTCTCATTGCGCTTGACTAGTTCCATTGTACCAGAAAGCGCGGAAGGATAATCATCAACCGTAGCCTTTCCAGCTGGAAGCCTCCTAGCCTGTCAACATAACTAGCGTACGGTTCACCCTGCTACGATAAAATTAAAATAACGAAAGTCATAGATGAATACTGCCCTTTAGCACCGTCGCTTTCTTTAAAACATGTACAATAGTCTCAATGAATGCTACTTTTTAACTCCATAAAATACTTTCAAAAGTAAGTCAATTATATTGAACACGACTGAACAGCCATTATTATAGTCACAGGGTCTTCCTCGGGATGCTACTATTCCGATCAATCAAGAAGGATCGCCTCTTGTTTTTCTTCTCACCGCCAGTCGTCATCCTAACGGGACATCCTGGACCTCGACTGTGCTCGGTAGAGGCCTAGTGGATGTTGTGCAAGTCGCGTAAAACGTGATTGATTGTTTGTGAACCACCTACTGAGTCATATGGGGAAGCCATTGAAATGGTACCGTTAGGGATTTAAAGCTTCTTTTCGATACCAGTGACACACATTTCCATATACACCTACGACTAAGATTAAAACCAGAAAATATGTGAGAAAATTCTCTAGTCGCGCTTAATCTCAGGATTGCTTCTCGAATCTAGAAATTATTATGTACTACGATGCACGTAGGTACCTACTTTCCGGTACAGGCTAAAAAAAATATTATTAAATTATCGGGATCGAGAATGCTGTCTTAACTATAGGCATTGGCCAGCTATGTACCCTTTAAGATAATTTTTGTCTTATTGGATATATAAATAAAAAAGTAACGGACACTTTAATTATCATAGAGATGTGTGAATGAAAATATCGGTCAGCCATCTTTTTCAGTTTATTATAAACTATTTAATACTGATATCACGTGTAACGGGAGTATTTGAATGTGGATTGGGATAACAGTATTTCACTTAATTGTGTATATAAACGTATGATAAGAATTTCAAAATTATCCAAATACGCTCACGTGTTACGCTGAAGAACGTGACGCAACTGTCGATGACCAACGACTGTCAGATGGGCACTCGGCGACCTGTGTTGTTACGTGGACCGTTTCTGGCACGGCTACCAACTGTAGATGTGTATATAGACATACATGACTATCGGGTTTACGTCACGGATTTACGATTATCCAAGTTCAAGGAACTCGACGCTGATCCCACGCTTTTTTTCAAAAGTTACTTTCCGGACCGAAAGGTTCACGTTTTTCGCAGAAGTCATCACTTAATCGTCAGTATCCGTCGTCTAATGAAGCAATTGTCCATTCTGATGACCAGCAAAAAGACTCTTTGGCCTGGTAGAGAAGAAAATTAAGAAGAAGTTAGCCGAAACAATTTTGAGTATCTTGAGGGAACAATGATTATCAAAAGAATCCTGACTCCACTTAAAGTTCTGGCCAATTATATGTTTTTTTCTGACCAAGTGCAATGATCCTTTCCTATTGAGAACATCAAATAGTTGAGACACGACACTCGGCATTTCTCGAAGTTTAATATATGTTTGTATATAAAGATAAACAGTCACGTATTTCATTGGATGAAGGTAATAGATTCTTCGCAGTAAATAGATCATATATTTTCTTTATAAAATCTTTGTCTCTGCTTCCCTAGTGCCAGCAGCAGAAATTCGATAATGTCATTAAATTATAATTTATATCTGTCGTTCTCTTCTTGCACGTGTACATTCATATAAGTCTGTCTCTTTCGCACTTACAATCGACATAGGAAATACAAAACTCATAAATGCCATAATTTTTTTTACGATCAGACTATTTATTTATACATTTTAAACGGAGTTAGCTACATCAGAATTATTGTGTAAGATTTAATCAAAATTCCTTAAACCTCAAATAAAAAATGATTATGGCAAATTATTCGTTTCACAGTGTCTCATGTGTCCCCAGTGTCCTATCTTATAAAGTTTGCTTTTTGATTTCAATGATCTCTATCTAGTTTCTCCTCTATACTGATGAAAAGTTTCGTTAATTTTTTTTACAGTCTGAGACCAAAGACTCTGTACCTACATATTCTGAATATAAACCCCCTGATACTCTAATAGAGATCATTGTGATGCCGTTTAGAGACTAACCATTTTTGCTTTTAACTATCTAATTATTATAGACCCTTATTTACAGGGGGTGGCGCATTATAAATTGAACGCTTAAATATATCTCCTTTGGTAGTTAGGATACGAAAAAAAAGTTTCAAGACGTAATTTAAATATTTCCGAATCGCAAGCATAATGCAAAAAAATTGTTTTGCAAGGGCGTCAATATTATTAAAAATGAAACTATATATTTTTCGTTAAATAAGATTACAGAGTTAATTACGACTGATTCAACGACGTATGGCACATTGGTATTTCATTTATGAATTTCTAAAATATCGATTTTAAATTGTTAGAAATTTATCTCATTCATTTTTCAGAAAAACAAGATAATTCCTGCGTCTAATTATAAGCTAACGTACTGTTTATTAACTTACCAATCGGTACTCCCAGTTTTTCAAAATTTAAAAATTAAATCTAAATACATAGAAAAAGATGAAGAATTGCAATTAGAAAAATTTTCCCTGTTTAAATGTAGCGTTTCCCTCAAAACACTGTATACTTTTACGTAAATGAGATTCGTATTGATTCGCTCTTCCCTCGAGTAATGTACGTTTCCTTTTACTCGCGAGTTACCTTATATCTTTCAAAACAAATGATTCGAATGAAGTAACTTCCAAAATTTTAAAAGCGATATTTCGAACATTCTCAAATAAAATAACAACGTATAATACAATGTTGAATTCGTCTTAACTCTTTAATCTTATTCTCCAAATAATACAAATTTTCACTTAAAAAACATCGATACCCTAGATAATTCTAGAAAGAATGACCTTGAAAAAATTATGTATCAGATTCGCTTTTGGACATTATTCAAACCACGTGATGAATGTTTTTACGGATATTCACAACCAAATAAAATATTTAGGCGTTCGTTTTCTAGAACCAGCCTCTACAAATTTCTCTGTCTCTACTCGATAATACACCAACTATTTAACTCTAGAAAGAATTAAATGTTTGAACCCTCAACCGCATATTTCATTTGCGCATAAAAGTCACGTTACAATCACTTATATATACAAAGCATTTCTTCGAAGTACTTCAATGTGGAAACGAAGAGCAAATTAGAAACGAGCGATGACAGATGAGAAATAAATACTTGTTGTTTCTACAACAAGACAATCATCAACATCCGCAAGCTTACCAGATATAGTAGTTGCCCTATGAATCCCTTTAATGGGAAAACGTTTATAGGAAACTTGACTTACGAGTTTAATTATAGCACGAGCATTCGCCACCCTCTTACAGTATCATAAGCAACCCTCATGATCCCTCGCCATCAAAAAGCCACCACGTTCATCGATGATGATGACGATAATGATGATGACATTGATGATGATGATGATGATGATAATGGTGGTCGTACAACGAGCGGGAAATGGCTAGAGCATTAGAAGAAGGATGAATAGAAGGTCGAGGTTATGGTACATTGAGGATGCTGGATCGGTAATCTCATCTATCATGATCCTAGGTCGTTATCTCATCTCGAATATTTACGATCGAATATACAAAAAGGCCGAAAGGTGTAATAGGGATTTTGATTTTTAGCGAAAAGGGAGTAAAAAAAGAGCGTGACCAGATTTTTGAACTGCACGATACCTTGCAGAAGCTATTAGAATGCAAAAAGTTAAAAAGAATAAAAATAAATGAACCAAGAGATCTGCCTGTTATTCGCGCGGCGCGCAATCAGGATAAGTACAATACTCAAGGCACGGCGTTATTAGTTTTGGGAAAAATAAGAAAGAAGCGGTAAGCATCGTGAGAAGGCGACTCTTAATTTTGATTGCAAAGCCGTAAAAACACTGAGTTGTGCTGGGCTTAAGTACCGTAGGACAATCATTAGGATGAATATTATCCTATGAACGTCACCGTCATTCAGAATAAGAAATATTCTTTGCTATTTTCGTTCTCTAAAACTCTAGCTACACACTTGTAATACTACTTAGAATCTGCACTGAACGTCTTCCTAATACTTTCAGGATGCTATGCTTACTGTCCTCTAATAAAGTGGAATCTGAACTTTTATTCTTATTCCACCTGAACTAATGTACCAGGAAGGAACGAGTCATTTCTTGTACATGTAAAATATCACTAGGAGCGTAATATAATATAATTTTTTTATTTATTTATTTTAATCCTTCCTTTTGGCTTCCTGGCTATTTTATAGCTCGGATAAGAATCTAGTTGAAGTCGCAATGTTGCCAACCTCAAGGTAGAATTTATTCGTGTCCTTGGGCAACCAACAAGTTCGTCTTCAAGGCTGGTTCTTGCTCCTTCGTAGAGCTTCTATTCACTTGTCTTTACCAACTTGCCTTTCTCTGCTCTCAGTACTTGCAGTAACATAGCATATATATACACTAGTATATATATATATATATACATAGATATAGAAAGACGACCATTACCAGCTCCGAGTTGCTCCATTTGCATTGAGAAATAAGAAGACGAATTGAAGATCCGCCTAGGAGTCTCCTTATAAAAATCTTGGACACGAGAGCCAATGAAGAAACATCCAAGAAATCCTTGGACAAGTTGTGGCCCAAGTTGAAGTATATTTTTTGCAAACTTCAAATGGAATATTATAATTTTTTAAAAAACAATCAATTATACCCATACGGACGATAATATTTGTCGGATGAACAACGTAAACCCTGAATCCAGGATCAGAGAACATATTTAAAATAAAAGGTGGGCCCTGTACTGTCGTCTTGAAAAATGTCTTAAATATTGAAAGTCATCCTTTTCTAATAATATCAAATAAGGATGGCGTCACTAAGCCAACTAGAAGAGGTGAGTCAAGGGCTCTGCTTGTGAGGTCGTTGCTCGGTACCTCCTACTGGCTGGCAAGGAGTCTCAAGACTCCATTATCATATTTCTTCAGTCTCTTCAGCCCTCTCCGACGGTCCTCCCACTAGAGGTCTGCACCCTCCCAGCAGAATCTAGCCACTAATTACTTTGAGGATTTATCGAGATCGTACTCTCGACCGCAAGCTTCTCCCATGCAGATAAATAGAATCCCAAAGGATGGCTATCGGAATCTCCTAGATTCAATGCCTTTGTCTGAGATACCGTTTTCATTTGAATAATGCCGCCTTCTTCGGCTACGCGAACTTAAGTAGTTGCAATGTATACGATCCGTGAGAATAAAGTCTCGCTTCCTAGGTTTCTGATAAGTTTTAATATAAGAATCCATTAAATTAGAATTCCCCCAGAGTTCCCACGCTATCGGAATAGCTGTTAAAAACTAGGATTGCCAACAGTACGTAATATTTAAAAAGATATTAAAAAATATTTTACTCATGATATAATTATCGGATTAATATAGGTGCATGCGATTTGGATTAAAATAGGAGATAAGAGCAAAAAACACATTTCTCCAGTCAGTTAACGTCAAGACGGAAGGTGTCTTCTCGAGACAGTGATTAATCCACCGCGACGTTCTATACGGCGCAAAATCTATATTATACCGCATGGAGTAACGAACTTTAGCAAAGTTTTTAGTGTCCAAGATCACGATCGTACTCTAAGACTTTATCAGACTTACCCATCGAACACGATGCCTGCCGGGTGACCCTTAGTGGAAATCCGGGAGTCATTGCCATTATCATGACGCCGAGAATTATCATTGTATCTAGTATCATTAACCTAACCTAACACCTAAGACTGGATTTTCATTGCAGAGTATAAAATTTAGGGAAAGTTTTATGATATAATCGGTTCACGAGTTTGATGTGTTTTTTGACAGGTCTAAAATAATGAAGCAAGGCACGTGGGTCTTTGCGTAAAATAATTATTACAAAGTATGCAAATAAATGGATTTACACTATATATTTTTTTAGCCCATATTTGCATTATTTTTCGGAAAACGACGTGTGGTTTTCTAAGGATTGCATTGTTTGCAAAATTTCCAAAAGTATATTAAACCCGTGGATCGACTACAGATATTTATTACTACGTTATTACTACTGGAACATACTAATCTTTTAGTACGAAAAAAAACCTCCCCGAATTGTTTATAAGTATTATGTGTATACTTAAATCCAAGTTGAAAGAATATTGATGAATCTTCGTTATACTCGTATGCACTGAAATGCACTCCAATTAACTTGAACTTAGATATCCCGGCGAGAATCAGATTATCTCCTGAGATGAGGCTACGTAGAAATACAAGAAAAATTAAATTCCCGAGCGATAAATCTTCGCGGAGAAGTGGTCTCTCTAGGTATCGGGGAAGATGGTAGCCTGGGGTCTATCTCGAGGAGAAATAGCAGGGATTTATCGCAGCCCATTTGGCGAAATCCGCACCAGATACCGGAAGGCGATCCGAGAGCAAAACCGGTTGAGTTTCTCGTTCACGGGACCGGTTGTGACGTAAAGGTCAAAACGACTTTTCTTACACAGTAGGAAGATACGCGCCGATAAGAAAAACCTACGAGGAATCAAAGTAGAAATGATAATGGTATGATATTTTTTTTCTAATCTCTTCCTTATTACGACACCGTTTCTACTTTAATCTTACACTTGTCTTGGCTTCTGTGCTTTTAATTCTGTTTCCTTATAGGGGTCAGCCAATTGCTTAACCCCTGTCTCTCTTCTCCACTACAGTTTCCCTAGAGTAGAGAGAAGGGATTTTCTTCTAGTAACTTTTCGTCTAGTTTTACTGTTAATGACCGACCCTTTACGCCTCGTAATTTCACTAGAAAGGATCCCACACAACAGCTCCTTCCTGGGTGAGTCGTACACTTGGGTACGCCGTAACGATGTTGGGTAAGGTCACAGGAGATGGGTGGGAGGTTCCTGACCCTTTGACCTCTCTACTAGCCCCGACGGTACCACTCGGAACGTCGACATAATAAGAGACGTCTCTCTCTGTGCCCCCAGAGGGAGATCCACTACGGGTAATCCTTTACGGAACACAGCAAACTATTCCTTGGTATTATTTAGCGTGAAACATGATAAAAGAAAAATCGTATATTTTCTTAAGTCTATTTAAAACAAAATATATTCAAAGATTATAAATTTATTTTAAAAACTCGTTATGACTTAAAAAAATAGACTTCTTCCATGAACTAAGGTCTGCCTTCCTGTGAAAGCAAACACATAAAATATTCCTACTGTAAGGAACAAATATTACCAGGGACCGCTAAATAATTGTAAATAGTGTAATAGCGTTTTGACTTGATTTTTTATACCGGGTGTAATGGTTAATACTGCGTGTGTTCGATCGTTAAGCTCATGTGAAGTTTCTTATGTTCGATTGAAATTATTGGGTATGCATTGAATTTCACTGGACTGCGATTGGATTTACCTACTGAGCACTATGACGTTCGTGCTATTTAGGCCTCGCACCCAACAGATCTACACTTCGTGCACGGTGCGAATTTCGAGCAACTGAAAGCGATATGGAAAAAATATATAATCAGTTTACGTCGGTAAATTACTCAAACTGATTATCTGACTTATCGTTGGAGTTAGGATAGCAAGTACGGTTAACAAATTGCCGTTTAAGCGGCGCATTAGCAGGAAGTACTTCTTCCTGCCTCGATATGTCTTCGATTAAACGTCTGCGATTAGCCAGTATTTTTATGACCTCACGCGAGGCGGAGTAGGAAGAAGCAATGGAGCAGCGAACTGGACACGGTATAAAAAAAGGTAGAAGAAGCGTTGCGGTTCGTGCCGATCAGCCATGAGAGCTGTGACGAACGCTTCCTTGAAGAACCAGCCGTCCACCAAGCCATCTTGCCAGCTAGCCGACTCGATTTGAGTCTACGTGGCCATTCTCGCAAAACGATAATTCCTGCAAGAAACCAGGCAATCTTGCATCCGAGCACGCGATACCTAACCTAACTTTCCTATTATATACTCCCATACCCTTAGACGCGCATGAAGTACAATTCTAATAAATATAATTTAAATAAAAACGCGTGGCATAAGTATTCTTATAGTAGAAAAAAATTTTTTATTTCCTTTAAAACGACGGTAGAATTTACTCTGGTTATGAAATAAAAATAATTATGAAAATTGTACATACGTTAACACGGTCGATAAAATATTCCCGTAGTTTTCAAAGTTACTCGCAAAAACTTATGAAGGAGGGGAAAAATTCGACAGCAAAACTTTCGCACCCCGTCTTTCTTAAGTATTGAATTAATCTTTTTGATAATAGATTATAAATGACTGTTCACGTTAAAAGTAAAAGATATATCCTACGGTATCCTGGGTAAAGAATATTAGTCAAACCCTTATTGCTTATAATTTTCATATATAGCCATTCAAAATTCATATTTTTTATGGACTTTCTATAATACAAAAGCGTTTATTTTCATTTTTTTTCATTACAGATGGGCCCGTTTCCGCAAGGGATTTTGTCCCTGTTAATTCTAACGGCAGTAACAGGAATTTATGGAGCACCAGGTATGATATTATTGATTTTATTGTATTGAATAGAGATACAGTAGAATATTACTAAAAATCAGTATGGATCATTAATTTTCTATGTAATTTCGATATTTCAGCTAGGATTGCCTTTGAAAAATTAACCGATTTTGACTATCGTGGCACAACGTACTACAGCGTACGCAACCTATCTCTGTACGAATGTCAAGGATGGTGTCGAGAGGAAAACGAGTGTCAAGCAGCAGCGTTCTCTTTCGTAGTGAATCCACTAGCGCCAATGCAAGACACTTTGTGTCAGCTGCAAAATGAAACAGCAGCAACAAATCCAGCTGCGCAGCCTCAGAGAGCCGCGAATATGTACTACATGACCAAACTGCAATTACGATCAGGTAAACAGAAAATCGAATAATAATGAAGTACGCATAAGAGCGATAACGCATCGAAGTGCATTGGATACTTTGAATTTCGAACGCACTATGCACAGTGGCGTCTATAAGAATATTTAAATTTTTACCCGGCCCTACTCATTAACAGGGGACGTGATTTATAAGTTGAGGTGTTGTTTCCCAGGGGTGTTGTAAAACCTAGTAGGCAGAACCATTACAGTCAGGTAAAATTGTGACATTTCGTCCCAGCCTGAAATATGAATGCACGAACACCAGAAAAAGGAAACCTGACCTACCAGGCCGCTTCGTGTTTGCTTGACCGCCATGATACAATAGAATGCTGGTGGGACCTAGCACCTTCTATAGTAAATGCATTAAGTGTGTCAGGTATTTGAGCAGGTATCCCTGCAGGGCTCATAGCGACCTCTAATATTGGTTTAACAAGTCTGCTGGTAGATATAGCACAGTACGGCTCACTGAACATCGCCCAAGATCCTAACTTCTTCTATCTCCCAGAGGTAGCTCCAGGACTCTGGTTGGGGACTAGTCGAAAGGAACCTTAGTTAACCCCTTTTTTTTTAATCACAAACCGGTCGTCATAAAACGTCACAGTGAAATGTCGTGTACTTTGGGTTTCATCAATGAGTCATGCAAGTTTTTAATATATTTATGTTTTACAAGGTATTATTATTTCCTACAGAAAATGTCTGCCTACGACCTTGGTCTTTTGAGAGGATTCCGAACAAGATGATTCGCGGCCTGGACAATGCACTTATCTACACGTCCACCAAAGAAGCGTGTCTGGCTGCATGTCTAAATGAACATCGATTCACCTGCAGGTCCTTGGAATATAATTACGTCACATTACAATGTCACCTGAGTGACTCCGATAGAAGGACGACTGGTCAATACGTTCAATTCGTGGATGCGCAGGGTGTCGATTACTTTGAGAATCTGTGTCTAAAAGGTGAGAAGGAACTGTCATAATTACGTATGAAGATTCCGTTACGACGATTCGATTGAATATCATTTTCGTTTATTTACATGTTTTCAGGAAAGGAAGCATGCAAATCCCAGCGTATATATCAAATACCAAGGATAGGAGTGGCCGATGATAAAGTTGCTCAATACGCAGGACTCCATTATTACACAGATAAAGAATTACAAGTGCAAAGTGAATCAGCCTGTAGATTAGCTTGCGAAATTGAAAATGAATTCTTGTGTCGTTCATTCTTATACCGTGGCGCACCTCAGGGCAGTGCATTCAATTGTCATTTATTCCATCTCGATCACTGGACACTTCCCGATGGACCATCAACCTACCTCAATGCTGAAAGACCATTGATTGATAATGGAGAACGCGTGGGAACTTACTTCGAGAACTTCTGCGAGAGTACGTACACGTTTATAGGAATAGAGAATGTAGTATATGAAAAAATAGTAAAGTGAGATTAGTCCATATCTAATTGTCATTTTTATAGAAGGTCCAGGACCCGTCGGTGATCCACTTCCGGTTGTCTTCGATGCCACTGAAGATCCCACCGTGAACAACCTCACCAGAACCGACGTGAATTGCGACAAAACAGGAACCTGCTATGACGGTAAGATATCGGTATAGGTACACTTCGGTTTACGACACCTAATACAATAGAACCAGAAAGTACCTATTACAGTCCTTGGGTTAATAGTAATACTTGGAAGTCTGGATAATACTTATTGTAAATTGCAAGAAAGAAAAAAAAAGAATTTCTTCAGGATTACCAAGGGCAGAAGGTTATAATCTTTTCACAGCTGGATAAATTCCCTTTCAGAGAATAATTAGACTTTCAACACCTTGTCTACCGATAGGTACTACCCTTTTTCAGGTACCACAATGTTTCCCAGTATTTGAATTAACAAAATGTTCTTGTCTCATCCTTTTAGTTTCTGTCGACTGTAAGGATACTCGTATTGCCATCCAGGTACGAACCAACAAGCCGTTCAATGGTCGAATCTACGCCTTAGGTAGATCCGAGACCTGTAACATCGACGTGATTAACAGTGATCTATTTAGACTGGACCTAACTATGAGTGGCCAGGATTGTAACACTCAGAGTGTGGTGAGTGCATGAGTATCTTTGATCTAGAAAACGGTAGCTTCTTAACCAACAGCATAGCTTCCGGTTTCCAAATATATGTGTTCACCGGCAGCGTGATGGTTTTCAGACTGGAATCTATTCGAACACCGTGGTGCTGCAGCATCACTCGGTAGTCATGACCAAGGCTGATAAGATCTACAAGGTCAAATGTACTTATGATATGTCATCGAAGAATATTACTTTCGGAATGATGCCTATTCGTGATCCAGAAATGATCAGTATCACCAGTGCACCAGAAGCACCGCCACCAAGGATCCGTATTCTCGATAGCAGATCCCGGGAAGTTGAGACCGTGCGAATTGGAGATAAACTCACGTTCAGAATTGAAATTCCCGAGGACAGTAAGTGAAGTGAAAAATATTCATTCGAAAAAAAAATCCTATTTAGGATTGCACTACTGCGCCTGTTTCGACGAGGAGAAGAGAAATTAATTTTTTCTTTACTTTCTACAGCACCTTATGGAATTTTCGCCAGGAGCTGTGTGGCCATGGCTAAGGACTCGAAGAGTACGTTCCAGATAATCGATGACGAGGGGTGTGTATTTTACGTAAAATTATCTTATTTTAAATAATTCATATAATCATTTACATTTGATAAATCAATCCTTTCGCAGATGTCCTGTCGATCCTTCAATCTTCCCAAGCTTCACACCCGATGGCAATGCATTGCAGTCTGTATACGAAGCATTCAGATTCACAGAATCTTATGGAGTTATTTTCCAATGTAACGTCAAGTATTGTCTCGGTCCTTGTGAACCGGTAAGTTAACTCTTTTCTTTTTTATGTTAAAAGGTCAATTACAACGGAACATTGAACAAGATCTTCATTGTTATATTTTTTAGGCTGTTTGCGAATGGGGTCGTGAGTCTGTAGAATCCTGGGGTAAAAGACGTAGAAGAAACGTGGTGAACTCTACCGAAGAGAAAGCCGAGGATATGACACTGTCACAGGAAATTCTCGTCCTAGACTTTGGCGATGAGAAGCAATCTGAATTCCTCAAGAATGATGGTAGCATAGATTTTAATGAGCCTGGTACGTGACAATATAATATTTCCGCCGTTTTTTTATAATTTATTTATATTTCTATTTGTCGATTTTTTTATAGATAAAACCGTGACCATCGTAGAACCATGTCCAACCAAGACATCGGTTCTTGCCTTAGGTGTAACATGCGCCCTTCTCGTTCTTATTTACATCTCCACGATTTTCTGCTATTACATGAAAAAATGGCTGTCACCGCGCAAGATGATGCCCTGATGAGAAGAACCTCCGAAGAATTTGCCAGACGCGTGATAATTGTATGCTAATAATGTCTTCCTAAAAAGACAAAAACAATTATGAGGGCACCGCATCATTTATACCGTCGATTGATAGATTCGCCTATTATTTTCATAAAAATTGTTTCTCGGGAATATTTTTAATTTTTATTTATTCAAAGGAGTCGCACGCATCTTCATCATTTTATCATCTAAAGTTCTATCGCGATCGCGATCCATTCCTCGTGCAGAAAATAACTAGGAAAAAAAGTATGAAAATTAGTTTTTTTTTAATTTATAAACTTTATTGCGATTGTTCAATAGTTTGCTTGAGCATTTCATAAATTGTTCCTGATTAAGGCGGATCAATCAGTCGAGATCATTAGACTCTCTGAAACTGTCATTACTCACAGCTACTTCTGATCGGGTTTCAAGGAGCCTTGACTCTTCCATAAGGAAAATGAATCTCTTTCGTTTTACTTTTTCCCTGGCTCTCTCCTAACCCGTATCAAGACTAGCGATATTTAAAGGTACGCGCTTGACTAACGTCTCTAATGTTCGTAGTGTTAAATCTAGCTGTTTAAGGTTCTTTTAGGATATGGTGATGTAAGGACCACTCGTAACGTCCCTGTGGATAACAGCGTGAGAAATGATGACATGCGAAAAGAATGCAAATTGAATTCCTAGATATTGGGTTTTTGATCTCCGAGGATTGATTTTTAAGCGTGGTCCATAGTCCCGTTTAGCTTAAGACCATTATAATCTTCAGTTAATCAGGTATATCCATTGAATTCAGGCATTGGAGCCGATTTTTATATGAGAAAAATATGAGAAAGAAAGGTAAACATAAACAGTACTTTGTCTTGAATGTTGCGCAGGAGAATGTTAATCTTATTAAAAAATACAAATGTATATAAATGAACGATTTTTTTAAAGCCCAATTTGGCACTCGTAATGCATATCGATATCGCTTGTATCTCTATTCTATTTATAAATGTGAACAATTCTGATTAAACAAGATTTTGGAAAATTATGGTTTTTGTTTTATTCAAGCTTGTTTTTCCCTCTGTACTAAAACGATACCACAACGGTTGAAAGTTATATTTTTGACAAATATACACATATTACCAAGTACTTTATCAAATTAATAATAATAACTCCAAAAAAAACTTTATATCTAAATTAATTAAAATCATATGATATGTAACATACGACATTTAAGGTATGCACGTTATACGTTCAATAACCGTAATCTTTAAATAGCTCATCATATGAAAAATGTGTAAGCGACGAATCTTCCTTCGCCATTACAAGGAATTGAAAAAGGCGAATAAGATTTTACAAACATTATTTTTGACAAATAATCTCCAAAATGCATGTAACTGCTGCGTGAAAATATTTCTCGTTCTTATCTTTATTTAGATACATGATTCAGGACAAATTTAAATATAAGTGACAATGAATTTTTTAAATAGCTATTATAATATTTCCATTATCAAACTAGACACAGTACCAACAAACAATAAATGTATAGAGATACTATAATTTAGTTATAATTGTATACAATTTATACAAAACGAGGTATCTAAAATATACCATTAAAATACCCGGAACGATAGCTGTTTAGTATATGTATTTGCCAGACAAAATTGCTTAAGCGATAAATTCTGGAACTCAATATACTTACATATAAAGATGTAAAAAGCTAAATTATCATTTGAATAACAAGATATTTATATAGTGAAGTAGCCATGGCTATTTATATCACTTATCCACAGCGGTCTACATGTATGTATTTATCAAGACAAATCGAAATAATACTTATTAGCACGTAAAAGTTTAATTATTAAACAAAAATCAAACTATCATTACTTATTTAACATATTGTTCAACTCATTATTTTATTATTCAATCTTTATTAAGCCGTGAGCTTTAAATACAATTTCTAGCGGAGTACCATGGGCCGTCATTTAAAAAAAACCAGCTGACTAATTTACCGACTAAAATGATAAAAATAATTCGGTCATTTTACATCTCTACTTACATAAGTACATGTTATTTACAAAAGAATCAAAGTCCAGAAAGTGGCCGCCGCTTGAACCGTATTGAATTTTCACGCATCACTCCGTGGATAAGCCGGCCCAACGAGATAAAACAGAACTCTACTATACCCAATCGATTTTTAGCAGGAGTCGCCGTAACGTAAACGCACAAATCCAATATGTATACCCATAAGCATAAAATGGCGTAATTCCTACCAGTAGAGTAAGAAGCGTGTTAAAACATTCTGCTCAAAATCATCATCAAACCAACAAAATCGATAGCAAGCATAGAGCTAAGCGTCACGCTCTTCTCCACCCGATAAGATAATAAGGTAGGTCGTGTGGGCGTGAATGATTACCAGTAAAAAGAATCCGATAGAACCCTGCACTCCACTTCTAGCGTGACAATTCCGTGTGAGGTTATAAACTCTATTGAAGCACAACAGAGCACCAGTAAGTGCCACCATCACACTTCGGCACATACAGTAGAAAATTATATAAATTAAAGTAGATCTTCTCAAAAAGCCTATATCCTCATCAATATAGAGAGAAAGAAAAAAAAATACCATTAAATGCCCGGCTATACCAAGTAGCAATGATTACAAAAAAGAACATTAAGAAAGTGTTTAACGACATTTATTCTGGCGCCTGGCCTATCATCGTATATCTATCCTAGCCATGGCGCTAGTATAGCCAAGATCATTCTGGTCTCTGGTGGAGTCTGGGAAACGGCCTTTACCATTACGTATCGTGCCAACAAGAATCGTACTATACGTATATAGATACTATGAAGGTGTATACGTGAGTGTATAGGTGGGAGAGGTTGCACGTGTGCTCTCTAGGCAGTTGGGCACGTAAATAAACTCGAGCCAGTGTGGCAAGATGGAAACCGGTAGAGAGGTTACGATTCTTCATATATCTACAGGAGGTGCAATAGTTTCGCGGACTCAATTTCTAATTATCTGACTTGCAAGCGTTAGGTGTGATTCAATGCTGTAAATAGACATTTTTTTTAGTATAGAGCAGATAAGGAGACGCGAATGTACACGTGTCTCCTCAAGTATCTCTGCCGGAAGCGATTTACCGGAAGTTTTGGTCATATGAGGGTTGGAGGGAATAAATGATCGGTAAAAAAAGTCTACGTGCTTTCCGGGAGGATACGATGACGTAATCATTGTTAAATTCTCTTTGATTTATCTGGAAGTGATTCCTCATGTATACCTTATTTGTCTTTTATTGTTTCCTTTTAAATTAGATTAATTTTGTTAACTCAATCTTCTTGTTCAACTTCGTCGCAGCTTTATAACGTCTTGGTCTACTCATAAATACATGGCCAATCGGACTTACTAAATCTCGAGGAATCTTAACGTCGCCCACGAGAAGTAAACCCGACAAGACAAGACAAATCATGAAGGCTTACATTTAGAGTAGCGTATCATTTCTTAGAATCAGATGATTACACGTAACACTACATATATATGTGCTAATGATAATGGTCCAAATAAAAGTTTATATAGTTTTTGTGAGGTTTAACAATGCAATATAAAAGGCAAAATTGACTATTTCCAAAAGACTTGAGAAGAAGCAGAAGAAGAAGCAACCATAGGAACAGAGTGTATAATGTGCTGTAGAGAATGGAAGCTAGGTAAAGGATAGAGCCGAGGTGGATCATTTGGGCGCCGAGAAGTCTGGCACGACGGCACTCGATGCCGGGGAGTCTGGTTACGCAGCCATTTGGGGCGCCGTCGTGTGGTGGTGTAGTTGGAGATCGAGTGAGAAAAAGAATCTTACAAGTTTGCGTGTATAGAGAAAGAGAGAGAGAGAGAGAGGGAAGAAGAGGAAGAAGAATGACGGGTGGCCTAAAGAAGTGAGAAATAGCGAGGTGTCCCAGCAGGAGTGCAAGAAAGAAGAGAATGGTCGAGAAGGCATCGGAATCCCAATAGAAGGTAGAGGCTCGCTCCATAGAGTCACGTATAAGCCTAGGACTAGTCCCGGTAGAAGGCATGGCTGGTGAGCAGCGTGATGGGGAGTCAGGAGGGTTCGGACTCTCCTCGAAGCTGATCCACCTAGCCATTCTCGTCATGAGTCCCCTGCGGTCCCCTCGGGCCACATTCCAGCGGCCACGGCAGTTTTCAAACATGGCTCCCCAGGCTGAATGTAGGTCCTCGACCGATCCTACGATATAACCCCTCTTAAACCGATTCTCTTTCTCTCTACGTCGTTCAGCAGCTCCCCTTCTGCTCACTTGGTGGCACCATGCAAGAACCAGCAGTCCCCTAGCCACTCATCCAGTCGCCATGGGCCCTCTCAGAAACCCCCTAGCCCGTCCCATCGCTCCGTGCCCACTCATCATTCCGTCGCCGGATTCCCTCTTTCTTACTCCTTTGCCGTTCACTCTCCTTTCTCTCTCCCTCCCACTCTCTCTCTCTCTCTCTCTCACACACTCTCTCTTGCACTCTCTTCTCTGTCCCTCTCTCTCGCTCTCTCGGTCACTACTTGCCACTCCTCGAGGTACACCAACATACGAAGCTATACGGCCTGGCCGACCCGAGCTGGCGACACCCTGTCTGGCAAGACCGGCCGCCACGGCGGACAAAGGAGGGGACGCGCTGTTGCCATATACTCGGGACACCAGTGCTCTGCGTCTACCTTCGGACCCAAGGACAAATCCGATCGTGCCAGCCGTTCTGGCGCGGCGAACACCCAATCGCTTCAGAGGCTAACTATACAGAAACTTTAATTCTCGCTACGGAGTCTGGATTCTCTTGGGTTTTAAAGATGAAAACCCTGTGCATTTTATTTAAACAATATAAGTATTACGTTTAAAGTAATATTATATGGCAAACATCAGAGATAAGATTATAGACTACTAAATGAGCTGCCCAGTTTACATGTTAGGTTAATATATTAGGTTAGCATTACACCAGGTCAGTTTAACCAGTGTAAACGTAACGAATTCAGTAAAGATTTGGAAATTACGTGTCTGCTCCTCATTATTGGAAATAATAAACGCTGCTGTAAGAATTTTACTACACGGTGCATGACTGCATCACTCCTATGTTTGTATACTGATAATTACCGTTTCTCGGGATGCGAGTTACGAGATTATCGAACGACTCTTGGACGGGGGCCCCGCTCTGGTGCATTGGTGTTGGTCTGTTTTTCTCATTTTTTCTCATTTATATTCTCGGCCTCCGATCTAATCATCGCGGAAAGTTGATGCTGTGTTTACGCCTCTCTTTATCCGACATCCTCTCCCCATACATATACATACACTACTTATGCTTCTTAGGCCAGACTGTGCGTAAATCGAGATATACTACTTGAAAATAATTAAACTAACAGGAAGGAAACTAGCCTCTTACCCGATGGAAATATTCTTAAATTCTTTAACGATGACTCGCAGCACACGGTCTTGGTTCTCGTTCCACGTATGAACGTGCAATGTATACGCCTTTGAGAAAATGAAAGGATTCATCGTTGGCAGCCATGATTCTACTATAATGCACATTTCATTTTTATTCCACCATACCTTCGTCAAATACAATTTTAAAATAGCACATTTCTTTATATAAAATATTTATTATTCTTTAAAGAATTATTTAAGAAATTCTGCATAGCGGAATGAGGATGGTAAAACGGAGGTATAGCGATTCCGGTGTATTTCTTAGAATGGACCGAGGGGCCCGAGACCCCCAAGGAGGCCCAATATACGCGAATCATGGAAATTTACGAGGCCGAGCTATATGCCACTCTTTGTCGGTTTGCCGCGACTTGCGTCATGTCTTCTCGTCCTATCTTATTACACAAGTGTACGACAGTACGTGTGTCACATCACCTTGTATAAGTATGCATATGTATTATTTTGTACGCGTGATAGTAGCCAAGAGCCAGGCTACGTGTGCGTAAACGCGTGGTGCTGCCTACGTGCAGAGACGTGGCAACGGCGCCAAAGCTAAACATATTAACTGTCGGCTCACTCCACAAAAACAACATGATCTCATTCTGCGGCGCGTATGAGAAACTCGCCCCGGCGAATACCCGTGTAAGCCAGCCATATCGAAATCTCATTCAAAATCGCCAGCGCACCGGCAGCGAAACGTAGTCTCCTTGTGAGCCATTCTTGGATCAAAGGCGTGAGAGAGAAAGAGCGAGAGAGAGTAAAAGAAAGATTCTGAAGTCCTCAAGTTAATGATTATGGTTAACGGTAATCGTTGGGTGTTCACGATATAAAATGACTGGACTCCCTGGGAGCGGCTACTCTGAATTGTTTCTACGAAGAGAAATCATAGTCAAATTCAATTTTTTTAGTCAAAGAAATCATGGATTTTGAATGAGATGCTAATGATTTATCACGATTTTACCGTGTAGAATGATGTGAAAATATTAATGTGAATGAGTGAAGAATAAATTATGGATTATTATCAAACATCGATGTGAATTTTTTTAATTAACAATATAAAGAATTCAAAGATATATATGGTGATCCATGTAAAAATGACTGTCTGTCCTAGGTAAGGAGAGAAAGGACGCGTGTTAAAAATGAAGCCTGTCGTATGGACGAGAGAGCCGTTCAAAGAGACGGTCGTGGCAGACAACATGGCGCCGCGCGAAGCGTCGTCGGGGCGTCGTGACGTTTCCCGCGCGCGTCATTAACGGAAGTGAGGCCACAAAATGGCGGAGTTTTATGTAGCTGAAGTGTGAAAGAGGCGTTGGAGAGAAGACGAGGGCGCCTACACGCCAGCGGTGTAGAGGAGCTTTCCTAAGAGAGACAAAATACGTGTAGTCGAATGTCTGCAAGCGAGATGAACGCTTCGAGTACCGATCATTGTGTTGGCTTGTGCCAGGGCTAGAGCGGGGATACTCTATAAGAAAAATAGGATGACTGGTGGCTGTCGGTAGTCAGTAAAGTGTAAAAGTGGGGACTATTAAAGCTTATGGTACAATGAAAAAGTGGGGTGAACAAATCAGGAGAAGGTATCCCGTGGTGAGGGAACATGGATTTGAGAGTGGGGATGGCCAGTATCTAAAGTCTGGTATATTACTTGAATTTCTTAGTTGTGTTTGTCCATGGAGGGGAGAATTCAGCTCATAGGTCGAAAAGTGGGGGAAAGAGCAGAACAGACTTTTCAGGGGGAGATGTTTTGTGGTGGGGATGAAAATTAGTTACGGCATCCAGCAAGACCTAAAAGGAACTCCGTGCGTCGCGCGGCCAGGCCACTCCGTGCAATGTTACGCGTTAAGGTATGCTTGTGGTGTGTTCAGAGTGCCGGTTTACCTTACTCGCGATAATTTGAGGTTAAGAACAAAGGAGGACACTTAGTTGACATTTGTTAGGATTTTGTGAATTGTTTTGGCCTTGTTTTTCAAAGGTTCTATTTTTTCTTTGCTCACGGTGGTATTCTATAATGCTAACAAGTGGGATAGTGTGATCGCGTGATCTCAGACAGTGTCCATGAGGATTATCGGAAGTACCGATTAACTCCAACGACTATCATTCTCCAAGAGAGTACACTAGCTTGTGATAATGGCGCACGGTGTCAGCGAAGTTCTGGCTGAGAGTAGTTCCACTACCAGGATGACCACCAGCAAACATAACCAAGCTCAAAACGTTCGGAAAACAGTTGGCGTGATGGGCAGCAGACGTATATTCGCACCTGCTTTTAAGTTGAAGGTACTGGATTCCTATAGGAACGATATAGATTGTCGTGGCAATCAGCGTGCTACTGCCAGAAAGTATGGCATACATAGGCGCCAGATACAAAAGTGGCTGCAGTGCGAGGATAATCTGCGTAGTAGCTGCGCAGAGATGGTAACGTCATCATCGCCGGTGAGTTCAAATTCATCGTCGTCGTCCTCATCATCGTCATCAGCCTCATCGACGACGCTGGGAAGCCCCGCAATAACCGAGGGCACCCCGACGGCTGATGCGGGAAGCGTGGCTCCTTTAGCGCCGGCCTTGAACCTCAGTCTCGCCAGACTGCACGGCGACGATGTGCCTCCGGGACCCCTGGCCACTCCACCCTCACCACAGTATCCGCAGACCAGCACTTCAGGATATCATCAGGAGTACATTAATCAGGATCAGCATGGCCAGGATATTACCTACCGTAGTGATGAAGCAGACAAGTATTATGCTATGGACGGTTATGATGCCAAGGTATACCAGAGTGCACAGGGATACGTGATGAATCAATCTAATCATCAAAATCATCAAGATCATCAAGAGACACACCCAAGTGAACATAGTCATCACCATCAGTATCGAGATTCTCATGGAAGCGTACTACTGGCCCGGACGATAAAGTCGGAACGTGCAAGCAGTCCAGACTCGGTGGCGACAACAGGGCCGTGCGAGGCGCTGGGGTCGCCCTGCGGTCCCCTAGGGGCCGTACCGTCCCCTCATCAAGAGAACACTAGCACCAGGGGAGCTACAGCTACTCCACCACCTACATGCCTAGTAGCGTCGCCACCTGGTAGTGTCCATTCGCCAGGACACGCGTGTCCCATGAATTCTGGGAAGCTGAGTACATTCGAGCCCGAGGAAGCTGAAGGGCTTAGCAGTGCCTATGGGCCACCTGCGCATGAATCCTGTTCCAGGATTTACCCAGGTCCTGGTAGTCCCCAAGGGCCCCATTCCAGTCCTCCAAGCCCTCAGGGCTCGGCAAGATCAAGCACCAGCTCTGACAGCGAATTGGACCCTCTCGATTTTTCAAACCAGACGCAATCGGCTGACCTCGCTAGGAGAAGGTCCTTCTCATTGAGATTCAAACTTGATGTCCTCGACGCATTTCATCGGGACGTCGGCGTTGCTGGTAATCAACGCGCTACTGCCAGAAAATTTGGAATTAATCGTCGTCAGGTACAAAAGTGGCTCAGTCAGGAGACTGAACTTAGGGGTGAGATTGCCCTGAGAGGTGGTACATCGAGACAGAGACTTGGACCTAGTCAGGATGTTGGAGAGGTACCAGTTGATTTGAGAATCCATTGTTCTATGCCAGAGAGTCCGACATCATACTGTTGCGAACTGAGTGTACCAAGGACTGGCTACTATACTGGGAACATTGTGGATTCTCCTGAGGTGTCATACAGAACATGTACATTATCATGCTGCACGGAAGGTACCACTGAAACATGTTATCAGGAGATGAGCACAATGAGACCCTGTTATACATCACCGCAGAGGATATACTGTTACTCTCCAAGAGAATCTGTAGAAATAGGTATTCCCCAGGAAAACACAGAGCCAGTTTTGTCCTCTCCGTTGAAAAGGTCTTGTACTCTATCTTGTTGCTATGAACCGTCATCTCCGAAGAAGATCTGCCTAGACTCTGATGATCCTCCTCAGGATGTACCACTGTGCTTAGTAAAACCTAAAAGAATCTGCGATCTAGAGCTGGTGACTAGTACAGTACCCACCACTCCGACACCAACACCAGCAGCTAAGAAAGACGCCATCCTCTTCAAACCTTACCTGGACAACCCAGTAAGCAAGCCCATTGATGATGACGGCCAAATATCCCCAGTGCCGAACAATAACAACAACTGCCAAGGTATCTGCAATCTGAATGAAAATCGTGGTCATGACTACGCTCTAGAATTGAGTCTCAGGGTTCCGGTATCCTGGAGAACAGTGCAAACTCCATACACGGATTATCCCCAGGTCAGAAGTGCCTTCGTGAGGTATCCAACGAGTCCCCATTACACCTAGTACGATTTCACTATTTTATCGAGATCCGGGGACGATAACCAAAAATCCAAAAATGGTACAATACAGTATAACACGAAATAACATTACACCAACATATCCCACTAACAAAAAAACATGCATGCTTGTACAATCTAATAACCGTTTTCATTTAGAAAAATTGAAGTTCATAATCGTGAACATTAAAGTTGAAGATTCTGATAAGTTAACTCAATTCATTATGTTGAACCAATCAAAACTTTACATCCATGTGGTTACGACCTTTCGTTCTTCGTACAATAGCTTTAACAATAAATGTATTCTAAAACGGTGTAAGATTAGGTTAGTCTTTCTAATTAACGTAAAGTAAAAAGGAGATACGTGAGGCCCGACACGTTAGACATGCTTATCCATCCGATCGATGAATCCGCTGATAAGGTTGCAGTCATCGGCTAAGATAAGCTAGGAAGACGCCTTACAGTACAGACGTCTTAACGGATAAACAATTGACTCGTCCACATTTTTAAGCGCCGTTCAGGTATTCTTATATTTTTTTTATCAACACACATCGGAGTCATGGAGATTAAAAAATGTCTTATCAACGAGGCCGTTTAGAGGTCGTCGTCGTGTGCCGCTATACTCATGCGCGCTTCTATTATTATGAAATTGCGTAAGCAAATGACTGGACACGTGACGTCACGCGATAAATTGTTAAGGGCTTGTCATTGGCTCCTTGCCTGATGTATTTTGCCAATTTGAGGAAATCATCGTACGATTTGCTCATTGAACAGGGACGTTCGAAGAACCGGTGTAATTAACAAAGAGAGAAAGGAGAGAAATTATACAGTACCGAGGAGAATTATATCGGTGTCAAAGTACGGATGGGAATATAATCGATTTGCTCAAAGAATTGCTTCCACATAGAGCTATTTTATTGTCTCTTAGATAGGTCTTGGCAATTAACATTGCCCTTACGTATCTCTCCGTTTTATATTCATTACCTATTTTCTTCTTTAATTTTTCTTGCGTGCCTCAGGTCTCGCATAGTATTCTATCTTTTCGTATCACACTTCTTCATTCTTCTACTAGCGTCAGTTTTTTTTTTTCATTTAAATTCCGTAGTTTTTTCCGTGACGTTTCATTTTCCTGCAAGTTTTTGTAAATCATAGATTAATATTGTTGTAAATATGTCTATATGTATACATAAAGCGCGAGAGAGACTAGCAAAACCAATGGAAAGAACTGGAAAATGACCTTTGCGTGTACAAATCAACGTATCTTTGTCTATAATACATTCTATGGTCGAATCCGAAGATCAATCCAATGGATTGCGTGTTAAAGAATAAATTCTGTTTCTAGGAAGAATTGAAGGTACACGATGATTTGTGCAAAACAATAATACGTGAAACCTTGCGGACCAAAAAAGAAAACAGATACTAAGTAGGAACAAACTGACAATCATAATTAATAAGTAATTTAATAAGGAGCTGTGTACGTGCCTTTCCAATTGTCTTCTTGGTAGAGAGCCAGTTAAAAGAGGTAAAATCTTGTAGAACCATTCAAAAACATAAATATTCAAAATACAGATACGTAACCAGAACAACTTTCTTTTTTTTTAATTATTGGTGAGATCAGGATATCCAAAACGAAACTCGCATCCGAGAATTATACATAGGAAAAAGTAAAAGAGAAGTGTCGACAGGAGTCAATTAAAGGTGCCTTACTCAATTGCAAGACTTCAGTCTAACCAGATCTTTATTAAAGCGGATATTCTCATATCTTGCAATTGGATCAAACAGATTGAGTGTAAAGTATTAGTTTTTATATATTGAAAAAAAAATCGATGCCAACGCACGAAGTTCGCGTGCCAATCCGATGCGAAGGAATAAACCGTAAGGACTTTTACACCGTAAGCCATAATAGTTACATAATGCCATAACGTTTAACATAATATGGCGCATCCAACGCCAATCACCGAAGCATAAAGTAAATGACGAGCGATATATCTATATCTACATATGTGCACACATAATTTATATATCATTTTGTTTTCATTATCATTTCGTCGACTTCTTCACGAAATTTTCGATCATCTGCGCGAACGCAGTGCCGTGACACGAAGTCACGTTGAAAACTTCGACATATTCAAGTTTGTTAGTAACGGAATCTCCGTATTCAACTCGCCGTCTTAGCAAATAAGATAAATGTTGTACATTTTCGGGAAGGAACAGTATCCCGCGGGATGTAACTATTTATAAAAATTATATTTTATATACTGTCTTTACAAGTGGCGCGATAGTGGATATTAAAGTTTTTGAGGATACTATACAGAATTGTGATTGCGTACATAGTAATCCTTGCAAGGCTATGGAAATATTGTGCCTTTAGTCTCGTGGGTATTTTAAAGAATTTTTGTGACAGCGACTGAAAAAAACTGTGAAATTGGATGAACGTCGACAAAAGAATAATAACAGCGGAAAAGGAGAAATGGTATCTCGTTTAAGACCGGCAGCTCAATTGTGTGATAATATTAAGGTGTCTGAGGGGGTGTCATTTTTCTTTTGAGAATGAGAGAGAGAGAGAGAGAGAGAATGGGTTGGTATGCAAACAAGCGAGAATGTTGTACAAAGGACGAATTAACCTTATTACGAATTTTTATCTTTTTCTTTAATGCGGAGAGTAGGCAACGCGAGACGAATTAATTGTATTATTACTGTATTATATACACGATAAGAGTAGATATATATTATATATTATAAATAGATAGAGATATATATTATATAACGATGCCTAGGAATTTACCGAATTTGAGAGACAAAAATATAAGAGATTATTTTAACGAAAGCAAACGTCCTTTTTATTTATGTTTCTTGTACCTACAATTCGTATTTCACCTTTCACCTACCTACACTCACAAGCCTACGGCGATCATCTTGTCCTTCCCCTTCCACAAGGCTTGAATTACGAATTTTCCCCATATATCTTCAATTATTGTCCTGGGCCGTCATCAATCATCCTAAAACCATCTCATGATGTAAGTCATCAAATGACAAAAAAAGATATGTCATTCATCCAGGTAAAAATAGAATTCTCGCACGTCCAAAGAATCCTAGTATTTGCTTAAGTTGTCTAGGGAAAAACTTGATTCTGGTCTTAATATGTTAATTTGTAAGCATATACAAAAAAATTAAGGAACTTGACAACAGAGATAATGGACGAAGGAATTAAGTATAAAATTGTTGATATCGGGTGCTGCGTATTTGTATTCTAATATTTGGAATCTCGTGTCGTGAAACAGCTGGCTCAAAGATTGGATCTCGCCTCGTAAGCCTTCTACACGAGCATCGAACGGATACGGGCGAAAGAAACCAACGCAGTTCAGCATTTATGTCTGTGCACCGTAGAATTATCGCGTTCATAAGCAACGTTCACTACCTACATACGCGTTTTACGCCTACGTTTACGAGGCGCATAAGAACTGCTCGTTATTCTGACCAAAATACCATGATTGTTTAGTATGCATGGGATACAGAAGTAGGCGCGTTTGGGCCTTATCGGACGCATGCACGATTTAACAATGAATTTCAATTCGAAACCAATTTTGCACCTGTACACTATGCCACTCAAATTATGGAATCTTTTATTTGGATCAGTATAATAATGATAGCTGAGAGAGACACGGCTATTTTTTTTAAAGATCATTCATTATCTTGTCGGTACTACAGCTTTCGTAGTTATCGGCGGTTTTTGTATCCATTGGGATATAGGAGGATTTTGTCATACGTAGTTCGAACATTTGACATTGGGCGGAATGCTAACACGACCCGAAGTTTTTGAAGCAAATAATTTTTTTGGCTGTTGGTAATCGAATCGTCGATATTCACAGGGATAATATTAATTATGACTTCATATGGTGATTCAATAACTTATGAAATCTGTTTATTTGACATAAATTATGCATCCTTTCTGACTGACGGGCCGATTAACTTTTACAGTTTTAATTTTCAATGGTAATTTCAGTTTTTAAATTTCACCATTGGATAAAAGTGCACCACTAGAGGAAAAATTGTGTTATTATGTCTTCGATGGAAATTGACGGTATTTTTTACAAATTATTTTCCAATACCTAATCATTTCGAGACAGTCGATATAATTAAGCAATATAAAAAGCATAAGGGGTTCCAAAACGTTAATTTAAGTAAATTTAGCAGAGAGTGTTTTTTTTCATGAAAGATAAAACTTCATCAGAGAGTTAATCGTCGACCATGCGGTACCGTCATCTATCGTTTTAATCTATGTATTATAAATATATCAAAAGATATAACTGAACTGTTTTTTTATTGCCCGAAGGTGTCATCTGGTAAGTTTTCGTGTGGTACATTTTTTTATACAGTCATCGGACATGATGTGCAGATTTACATTTTATACTCGATACAAAAAATTTCTGGTAATCGAAAGAGCTACTAATTCAATTCCAACGCCAACGATTTTCATATTGCATTGTAATACACAAGTTTAGAATGGCAATATTGATTACATTTTTATAATGCAATAAATTATTTTTATTTTTAAAAATAAGTCAAATTAGCCTATAAACAATCCCAGCATTCGTTAACGTCGCATCCTATTCGCTGCATGGGTACTGTTAGAGGGTTGCCTGCTCGAGTGGTGAATTTCGAAATTTCAACGCCCTCAGTGTCACTACAACGAATTCAAAATTTTTTAAGAGAGCGATTTAAATAGGTATTTCTACACTTCTTTCAAACGTTCTGCCATTGCATCGCATGAATTTCATTTACAAAAACACGTTCACGCGACCATGTCGCTAACAAAGATTACGTTGTATCACAGAAGAGAATAGGATCATTTCATGGTGAATTTACTGCAATCTTAAGTGCAGATGAAAAGTTATAAAGTCCAATGCCTATCGACAGACGCACTCATTCTGTAACATACAGTCCGATGCACATGTATTGCTATGTGTATATGTTAATATTTATCTCTATATGTTCATGAAGATTGCACCATCTAGAAGGTAAATCTACGATAAAATCAAATAAACGGGCTAATTTCAGTTGGGTGCCGTACTTCTGAACCACCCTATATGTATATACAGGGTGTCCATCACATTATACCATAAAAAGAAATCGAAAATTTTTAAGGAAAAGTTTTTATGGGTTCAAACATGTTAAAATGTGACATGTTTAGTTTTTTATTAAAATCTTGATTTATGCAAATTGCGTTGCTTTTTTTTAAGTGAAATGGCATACCCTTCTTCCACTACACTTATTGAAAAGATCAGGATCAAATCATTGAGGTAAAATTATGTATTAGTTATCCAATCGTCGAATATCTCTTTTTGAACTTAAGAGAGATGTCTGAGGACAAAAAGATCATCTCGCGCGTCTTGTAAAAAGTTGCAAATACTTTTTCGATGTTTGAACATACACGAGAGGAGGAAGTACAAATTTATTTTTTTAAATTTAATCCTTATTTCAATTTAAAAATTATGATATATATTAAAAATTCACTTTTACTGATCTAAATGCATAATTGAGTAAACTTATTCGCTTTTATTTTCTAATGTCATATGAAAGAATAAGTGTATAATACACCAAGTGTTAAGGATGATCAAGTTATAAACACAAAAAATCAAATATATCAGAGTCTATTAAAAATATTTCTTTTGATTTGCGTTAAGAAAGACTTCATAATTTTCGAATAATAGATGAGTTTTGAAGAAACATAATGGTTCTATATGATAATGCTCCATAAATAATAGTAAGATCCGAAGAGTTATTTTTTCTGCTATTGTTTTATTTTTTTAAATATTCATATTATTTATGGAGCTATAAATGCCATGCAACAGTTTCATTGCACTCGGATATGTTGTTCAAGTTTAAAAGTTGCAGTATCGTATGATTAGATACCTAAATTAGCATGAAACAAGATTTGAATATAAAACTGAATATATAAATTATATTAGCCTGCTTCAAATCATAGCATGGCCGTCTTTATAAAATTTTTATATATTCTTTGATTTACGAAATATTGAACATTCTCAATCGGGTATTTAGTTGTTCCACGTCCAGATCAGAGAAAATTCTACAGAGTTCTTCTTTAAACTGGACACAAAAATAAAACTTAATCTCTTTCTTTTCACAGTTTCAAACGGCACTAGTCTTGCAAAGAAGTTCCTCCCCGGAAATTCATAAGGGATACTAGGAAGTCCTTGGCCATCGGCCAGAAATACAGAACGTGACTGATTCGTAACAGAAGAGTGGATCTCTTAGACCACAGTTGTCTTTTGGAGTACGCGGTAATGCATCTCGACAACCGCAATCACTGCTGTTCTTTAATGTAAGTCTGAAATTGTTTCACACGCTCGTATTTTTTCATTTTCATGATTTCGCTTTTGACTCGTTATAATTTTAATGTTAAGACGTAGCACGCTACCAAGGCCACTTTAGTCAATAAATAGAATATAATTTGTAAGGTATCTAGGGATTTTCTTGTTTTCTTCACAGAATTGGTACCGACTATACTAACTACAGCCTGTGCTAAAATTGAAATTAGGATTAAATTGTCAATGACCGCACGATATGAACCACCGGATGATGGTAACGTATTAACTAATGAACAAATTCGCAGGAGATATCAAGATACGTCGTTAGTTATTTTTAAAGTAATTAAATCATTCTTCCTTTGATTTATCATCTTTTCCAAATATTTTAAATTGGCTCTTTTTCTTTAGGAACAACAAAATAAAAAAGAAGTCGTAAACTACTTAAGTTTTGGTACCAGTCGTAGAACTATGGAATACAGTAATTTTGGTAATCAGCCTGTAATCGTACGAAGACCCATGGGATCACCAGGCCACGGAGAAATTCAGGACACATCACAGGTTCGAAGGATATATCGAAAGCCACAAGAAACTTGTATTATAGTTTAATTAAGACCCATTCCCAGCTGATAATAGAATAAAAAGTCTCACGAATATATATACATGTATTATTTATTCATTCATAATAATCCTAGAATTGTATATCCTATTAGACTGCATTTTTTCATACAACGTTATACACATAAATTTTTATGTTTCTTGTTCAGAGTACTTTTTAATATAGAAAATCAGTGTTGTTATAGAGAATTAAATCCAAAAATATGTAAGAAACATTCAGTTTCCTAATAGCACTGTATGAATACATGTCTACTATTTTGTAATGAGTTTTATCTTTCAAGTAATTTCGATCTTTTATTACAATAAAAGTCATATTAACAAAACTTTTAAATAAAGGCATAAACTTCAAAGAAGTTTAATCGCTTTATTAATAATTGTAGACGTTATATTGTTCTTTTGTAAACTACATACAACATATTATGGAGTATTACGAAGTAATTAAAACATCGCGGTTACATGTTCAATCTCATATACTTGATTCGCACTAGTAATGCCTTCTGACGCGTTATATTTTTACAATATAATTCTGACTCATTATTTTTTAATCATAAAACGTCCTTCAGAAATGTTTTAGCCTAAAGTGATCAATAATGTCACTATAAGACTGGGAGACTGCAAAATATAAATTGCAACAAGTTAGTAATTGTATTCTTCTAATCCGGCGAAAAGGGAGCACTTGGGACTTATAAAGGTTGGTTCCTATAAAATATATATTAAAGAACCGGAATAGAAAATATTGGGTGACACGATCGTAGAAAAATAAAAAGACTCGGAAGCCACTGAGCCCAGTCTTAAAACTGTCCGTGCGCTAAAAAAACCGTTTGCTTTGAATCCCACTCCTGAACTTATTGGTTCGACATTCATCGACTGTACGTTACGATGTGTTTAGGCAAAGATGAAGAAAATTATCTGGATAACTTAAATGTTCAGACAGCCATTGTAAAGGTGTTTCTAAAGGTGGCGTTATTCCATGTGTTTGTACCTCAACTGAAATAAATTAAATGTGAATCAGTTGAAATTCCAGATATTAGTTGTAGTACAAACCTTTCTCTTTATCTGGAAATACTTCATTCAAAAGGTGCTTCAGAGTCTTTCTTTGACCCTCCTCACTAACAGGCTTTACCAGCTTCTGGATGTAATTGTCCTCATTGGTGTAACAACGGAAAGGAATATATTTAAAACCTTCATCATTATTACTAGCTTCCATCAGTCTGCGGTTTACAGCCCAGAATTGATCAAACTTATCGTTTAAAAGACCAAGCCACAGTTGATTGTGATCCTTCTTTTGCATACTAGATACCAGTTGGCCACGATGTTTTAGTACGTCAGCCTCTTTGATACAAGCCAGAAAGTGAGCTTCTACAACTTCCCTAAGAAATAAAAAATAACCAGTAAAGTGATCATTATTTCATAATGAAATAAATACGATTATACTTATTGTGACAGTGCATTATGACATTCTCGGGAAATTTGTCAAAATGCACTACAATGTTCCATGGAAGTTGTATATCATTGGAGTAAATGTCGAAGAGAACTCCTATTGGTAGATGCCACTTTAATGGAATACCATTGAATTCCAACCACATCTCATTTTCCTGTTTGTCGAGTTGTATATGACGCATAAAATGTTTGCGTACCTAAACCACAAAGAATAAAATTTACCAGTATTGCTTACAGAATAAATTAAATCACCTGGGAGAGTACGTGCCTTGTCAGTACACAGTGGAAAGTAACTTAACCTAGACACCATTAAATAAAACGGATCGGGTGCTTGCAGTTCGCAAACTTCCTCAGAATCCAGCTGAAAACAAACTGGAATTTTTCCTTCCCAAATTTCACGCAACACCTCCCGATCATTTGCCATTTTACTGGGTATATTTTCAAAATTGAAATAATAGACGATGTTGACAGTTTACTTGTACACAAGATTTGAAGGCTATGTTTTTCTTCTGCTAGGGGGTATTTCCATGTTCGTTTCCACTGTGACGAGTTTAAACAAAGTTAACCAATCACGTATAAGTAGTTGAATGGATTTGACCAATAAGGCTGCTTAACTCTGTTTAAACTCTGCACGATGGAAGCTAAGTCAATGAGTACGTTTACACAACGGTCTTAAACCGGTTTCGTTAATACCAGTTAATACTGATCTAAAGAAATAACCCAATTCCAAATATTCCTTACAAGTAGAAATGTTTGTGATTTGTCATTTCCTTTAGATCAATATTATCTAAACCGGTTAAGACTATCGGTGAACGTAGTCATTGATGCTTTCGAACGACCCAATTCGTATCGATTTATTTCAACACAAAACTACATTATTGGTCATTTCAAAATACATTCCCTTGGAGCCAACGAATAGAGAAACAAGTTAAATACATGGACAGCTCATCTCAATTTGAAATCATCAGGGTATTATATTGTATTAATAAATTGAGAGAATGGATAAATCGATTTTTTCTTTTACATATTTTGGAATTTTTATGTTAGAAAAATGTTTTCCTGAATTTTTAAGTTTCTCTCATGAAAATAATGAAGATGTAGCCGTTGAAAATTTCCTTTCCTTATATGTTTGAACCTTGTAAGACATTAAATGCGTTTTTTTAAATTTTGTTTTAAGAACCTGTACTAGAAACGTCTCGAAAAAGGTAGAACTGATTTGCTTGAAAGTGTATACAATTATTTTACATTAATTATGTAGTCTTTAATTAGATTTTCGTTACCGAAAATCTTTACCTTAAGGGAACTTCGGACCTTTCATTACCATGCGAGTAAAATGTAAATGAAAATCGTAAATAACGAGTTTTTGATAGAGATTCTTTCCCAAAACGGAGTTCAGCGCACATTCTGCAAGGATTGCAATTATTTTCATACGACTTTTGCAATAATCAACTCAAAAATGAAAAAATAATCCGACCCGAAAATTTCGATGTGAAGTTGCAAATTTCGATGTGAATTTGAAAATCTTGAAAAATGTCGGAATTCAATTGTGCATAATACATACAATTTGGCTAGATACTCTGCGTCCAGGTTTGAAAGTCTGTTGCATCGACATAAAAAACGCGACCTCTACTTCAAATCCTTTAAAAAGATGACCGTTCAAATAACCCAAGAGGAAATGAGGTGGCGGCCAATCGCTCTCCTTTTCTAATGCTCCTATTGGCTACGTTCTTTATACTTTCGTACTACGGCTGCTGATTAAAAAGAGACAGGGCTTTGCCACCACCAGTCGCTATCGTTTTCTTTCAGTGGATCATTTTTCCTAAGTCTATTTGTAGTCCATACCATACGTCGATGGTCTTTTTAGTTTAAGGCTCCTCCGGACCCAGACCGGCCATCTTCAATTATGACGTCACAAACGAGTAAACATATTTTTCACCTTTTACAGAAACAATCAACTTTCAGCGACTTCCTTTGCATGAATTTGCTTCCTCATATGGGTTGAGTGTCATCTATGCTCCGTTTAAGCAACCTGAACATATATGTAACCTTGAAAATTCAACGGAACAATAAGTCGTATGTCCCCGTCTAAGGTTTATATTTGCGTCACACATTGTCAGTAGTCTATTAGACGTTTACCACATTTTTAATACAAAAACGAAGCATAGATTTCGGCGGACGGATGGAAAATACATTGTGTTACAGTTTTAAGATAGAAATATGTAACATGGCTGGAAAAGGTTAAAAATATGATTCGCACTATTTGATGTTAATTTTTGTACACTTAGTGATATCAATATATTTCGCCAGATGTCGTTCAGCGATAATTTTATTACCCATCCAGAGTAGAATATGAATTTTCAAACTTGCGTTGGTTTTAAAAAGAACTCTGCTCTTTGTTCTGGGCACACTCCAAACCATTAAAAACTGTCAACGAACGTAGTAAGATCCTTTATTATTATAACTCATTTTCTATTACCTCGAAATTAGTTCAGTCGATAGATTAGGTTACCCGTCAGAAGCAGCAGGTGGCGCCATCTATAGGCATTTACGTTAATGTTATAGAAATAAGAAAGTCCTCACAGACGACGGTATATACTATTTATAGTAAACTAAAAAATTAGCAATACTGTAGAACGTCTATTAACTGCGAGCGGGTTATTTGTATGGCGAATTAATCGTGCTCATCGCCTTTTGAGTCGTAAGGCTTATCTCGTTACACTCTGTGTCTGATATGATACACTGTATGATATCACAAGTGCAGAAACAAAGAGACTTAGGATTCACTAGCTTATATAAAAATATAATTAATTCGATTTTTACGGATTATGCCGTTCGAGCTAACTAAATTGGGATTAACTAAACTTGCGCTTCAATTTAAACAATAATATCTGACATATCATTTATTTTGTGTAAATCGATAAAAAATTTATGTAAATAATGTAACGTGACTTTCTTTTATTCAAGATCCCTCCGGTTTTGCACGTAGCTGTACTGACGTAAGATTACACTGTACTTAGATAGTCCTTATTGCGAACAAGTATGTTAATAATGCTAATAAAGCCAACTGACTAAATCTGTATAAGCAGTTAGCACAATTTCGTTTATAGCGTGTATAATTATAACGTAAATTATCACATTTGCCGAAAGTAAACAATGTGGCCCACCAGGGAGAAGTTTACGTATGGATTTCTTGAGCGTCAATAACAACCCAATAATCTTAACCCTTTGGGCGGTATTGACGTACTGATGTGCACATTTTTTTGCCAAAAACGGCATTGACGCAATAGTGCACACATCGCTTATTTTACGATTGGCTTTGACGATTTTTGTGCAACTTAGTACTTGGATGTTTTTTTGGTCGCTGAATACAAATTTGATGTAAGAACTCGTAAACTCAAAATAGCGGATCCAATATAGCCGACCAAAATGGAAAAACCTAATTTGGATGAAGCTCGGTACTCGGGAGTTTACAAGATTTTTAAGATCGCTGATTACGAATCTGAACTCAAAGTCGGAAATTGAAAATGCCCGATCCAATATGGCAGACCGAAAAATCAAAATGGCGCTTCCAATATTGTGCGGAAAACACTAAATATTTTGCTTTCCAGATTTTGAATTTCTACATTTTTATCTCAAATTTCTAATCAGTGACCAAAAAAAATATTGATGACTTATGATTCATCGAAATCGAACTTTTTTGTTCCTATTAATTCGGGCACAATAAGATTGCCCTTGCCGGTCAAGAGGTAAAACAAACAGAAATATGCAGCAGACTCTTCATTACGATGCCACCGGGTCAATCCCATATAAACAGGTTAGAAATGTTCAAAATACAAAAAAAAGACCGCTTTTTAAAATATATCGCATGGATATATCGGTACAACCCTATAAGAAAGATAGTTTATGATACGAAACTCGAGATGGCGGCGTTAGTCAATTCTACATGGTAATGGTACAGTTCAATGACTGACACTAGGAAACGAGACAATCTTTATTATTCGATAGGTTTGATGTCTTTAACCTTTTGTTCGCCATAGACAAGCACCCGCCATTATCTTTTAAAATATTCTATAACAAGCCACCATGTTATCAGCATGGCCTTTGACCAGTAAAATGAGAAAATCTTCAGCAAAAATTCAAACAGTAAGAATTTCTTAATAATAAAAGTGATATCTGTTGGTTACATGAATTGAAATAGGATAGAATGGATAAAACCATCACGCCGTGCACCTACTTTGAAGCATATACCGTGACGATGATTTTTGTATTCCATTGCCCAGGAGAATCAACGACCGAATCGAAACCAGTGCACGTAACTTCACCTGGTTCCCACGCAATTTTACCATTTCGTTCTCTTACGTTATTTTCCTCTACTCCCTACTCGAATTTCGAATTGGACGCAATTATGTGTGTTGAATATTCCGTTAAATATTCCGCAGTATCGCGGAAATAAAGAAATGATCTCATTAGCTTGTTGTATTTATCGGACCCACGAGTGTTGAATGTATTTCTGCAATTTTGTATCATATTTTCTGAAGGCTATTATAGCAAAGTCCAACTAACATTTATCGATAAATAAATTGCGATAAAAGAAATTGAAAAAAAATATAAAAATAGTGAATAATGGGGTTGTGAGGATTGATAAGATGTCGAGTCTGGAAAATAAAAAAAATAAAAGGACAGTGAAATGGATGCAAAAAGTAATGAGCTGGTGAACTACTAAAACTAGTGAGTAAACAAGGAAATACTGACAATTCAATTGCTGATAGCAACTAATCAACAAAAAAAATTTGAGCGCGCATCATTTTAGATATTAACTATAAATATATGTTATTTATACTGCTTGTACAATGTATATTAGAATCGTTAAAAAATTATAAAATTAACAACGCATATCTGTATGGAGGGCAAACATGTCGGCACATCCGCTGTAGACCGGAACTCAGTCATAGCAACCGGTCAGAGCTGAGAGTCAAAGTCATTTCACGCGTGGCGGAGCGCGGAAACGGCCGTTTATTCGGAGATTTCGTTCATAAATCAGACCCCCTTTGAAATGGGCCTTGTTCACGGGGGGTTCTTTGGCAAGTAGGATCGACACAGGATGAGTAGATGTAATATACCTCCTGCTCGAATAAGACCCACTGACATGCTTAACATTAATCTACTCTTAAATACTCATACCTATTTAAAGGAGCCGTTAGATCGAGTAGTATTAACAAACTGGCGTATTCATACGAACTGAAATATTCTCGATATCATTTTGATTTGTGTATAATCAGCAGATGATCATCGACATACGGAAAGCGTGAAGAAAACGTAAATTTAGCTGCTCTTATAGTACGCTTCAGACTACCTACCTGTTGGATCATTTTCGACCCTGGGTCTCATGGCATATGCTTGACACGAAGGGACAGATGGCAAAAGTGTTGGGATCGGACTGGTTTAAAGGGACTGGGATCCGGATGGGTCCGAAGATGATGCAGAATCAAAACCATCTTTGGATCATTAATGAGATTGTTACGAGACTCGTGCTTGATAAATTTTACAACTTATGGAGTTTAGTTTAAAAAATTGAAATTTCGATTTTACGACTAATATTTTAATATTTCTTACTGGCAATCTTTATTAGATTTGAATCTACGCACTAACTCGAATAGTTGTATATAATATTATCACGAGCTAACCGTATCCAAGAATAATTAATCGTTACTCTGTAGATAATGTTTGATAAGCCGTAATGAAAATATTGCCGAAAATGACACGCGAAACGTCTTAACACCTGTAACCTTCAAAACTAAGCTATATTATTTTTCCACGTGCCTCTGTGCAATACTGAATAACGTGTGTGGAGATCTTTAGTTATGTATGTGAATATGGATGCACATGTATTTGAGAAATATACATGGACGTGCGCCACAGCTGCCACAATGGCGGGCAAGGTGGCTTTCGCTGAGGAAAGAAGAAGCAGAAGAAGTAGAAGACGAAGAATTAGGATAGCGGCAACCGATGGGGCCCAACGGAACTCGCGGGCACCGCGAAGACTGCATACACACACGTGCAAATAAACACGCATGCATTTGCTATATAAGGGCATGTGTTAGTAACATGTCATTAAATCGAAAGCACTTGCCAGGAAGAGGCAGTGGCCACCTGATGCTCGACGTGGCTGAGCCCTGGGCCTGGGGTGCCTTATTCTTTCTTTGCAACGGTCGACGCGTTGCGTGATTCGGGGGGTTGCCTTGTGATGGATCCAAAAGATCAATAGATCGATAACGAGAAATGCAGGTGCTTTGAAACATTTGAAGAAGAGACGCCTCTGACTTTAAATTTTTATCGAAAATACCAAGTATAGTATTATTTTTTATAAATAATTTTTCAACTTTTTTTCAGCATTGACGAGCCATTTTGTTTTTCGGTAAATCGCTTGGAATTTCGTGGATATAATAAAGTATTATTAAGTTAAGGATTAATAAAAATAATTGTTTTATTACGATTTTTACATAATCCAGCAAAACGATCAACCCAATGTTCCATATTATATGCATTTTATGTACGTATATATACCCGGTAAATACAAAGAGTTCTATATCGCCAATATTACAATATTCCTCTCAAATATGTAACAGTTATATATTGCATGTGTTTTTTAATTATTAAATATATGAGTATAAGTTGGGTGTTCCGTTTAAGTGACTTTGTCTGCTACATGTGATACATGGTCAAACTATTGATATAAATTGCCAAAAAATAAAATTTATTAATAATAAAAAAGATGATTATTATAAGTTAAGATTTATATAATAATAGTTTTAATAGTTTTTTACAACGGTCAGTGTCGCCGTATTGCCTGCAGATAATGAAAGGTATAACCCAAAACGCCCCGTTGTGAAAGTGTTAATATTACCGATATGTAACTGTTAGTTTATGATTACTAGGTATATGATCCTACCTATATCTCTATATCCATGCATGCTTATGTCCTTGTCAAAAATGCAGGCGGTTCTGTGAAAATGATCGGGTTCAAATTTATAAGAAAAATCTAATTTCGCATGTCTATGGGGTAATGAAGTTCACAGGTGTTTACCACTTCTAGTATCAACATAGTACACCAACCTATTTTTAAAAAAATTTGATAAATTTGATAAAACCATTAAAAGATTATTTTGTATATAATATGAAGCACTAATCACATTGGTTTGAAATGTATAGAAAAAAAAAGTTCTAAACTATGATGGAATAATGAAATTTTCTAATGTTACTCTCAGTTAATATAACACGGATATGAAACTTTGAACGTCTTAAATTTTATTAGAAATGACAGTTCGCAATAATATATTTGTGCACAAATTTAAGTTACAGGCTCTCAAGGTAAACTTACTCGACACTCTTTTTAAGAAGTTTTGGTCTGAATTCTTTTTCTCGAAGTATCCATGAATGTGGTAAATGGGCCTTATCCCTCAAGGGGGTGGTGTCTCAAGAGGACGACGGTTAAAAGTCGTTCGGGGCCTGCGTGGGACCTTCAGGTGGACGTGAAACTTTTTAGTTAGGACTCAAGGCGCTGGGGTGCACCTGCTATACACCTGTTGGCCGTTGCGGTGGCATCCTGGACGATGAGAACGACTTCTAGGCTGTTCTTCTACTGCTGCTGTTGCCAGTCCCATATTCCCATATGATATCGAGCTCTCGTTCGATACAAAAATTTCAAAGACATTCTAAAAATGATTCACCGAACGAATCTACGATTCGTATACAAAAATATGAAGCAATAATAAAATCCTGCAGATTAATAATATTCATTATGACTATAGTTTATCGTTATTTTCTAACACTAATGTTTATCAAACCATGGAATGTTCAATTATTTCCTAAACGATGAATAAAATTTTAGCACTCAAAATGTTTGAAATTTTCAAACTGGACCTTCGTGGAACATACAATAATACAGACGAAAATTAGAAAGAATAAAAAAAGAACTAAATATATAGACAAGGGATCGAAAAAGATGATGGCGCTCCACAGAGGGGGCCTGATACACTTTTAATACGTGACTGAGAAGGAGCCCCCTGCGCAGCAGGTGCACCGCAGGTTATTCTCCACCCCATCTCGGGTTCTCATAGGGCTCAATGGATCTCTCTCATCTCTTGGACCCTCGTTCCATAGTCCAAATCTCCCTTTGATCACTCTGGACACCCTTTGGGACCTCCTGCTTCCAGTGCCCAGTACTTCTCTATCGTATCTCTAGTTCGTATGTCTTTTGGCACAGTGAGCTAAGAAATTCACTCACAAAAAAAGGTAGAATACCTTCGTTCATTTTTCAGAAAAATTTAAACAGAAGAGTTTTGTCTGTATGTGGATAACTAACTAAATGGGCCCGATGCTGAGGTAGTTTAGTTAAGAACCAACCGCATGGGGGTCTAAGGGTCCAGCAATGTAGTGGCAAAGACATGAGGGTCGCTAGTGCCCCATAAATTCCAGGAGTATAAACATCCAAGCTGGCTGCATTGCTAAAGTCCTTTAGACTGCTCCGAGAGTTCCTCCTACGAGCATCTCTTTAAAGGTCCCTTGCCTCCCCCACTCTCCTGGGACTACCAGCATCAAGGGTGCAGCGTCTAGGAAAAAAAGGGAGCCAACCCTTTTGAAATGCCGACCGATGGGGATACTGAGGGTGAAAATGTAATTGATACGCTTCGATCGTTCTCGAGGATTTTGTTTGAATTTCATTAACCTAACTTAAAATCGAACCCAGTAGACGAGACGCTGTAGTATCCTTCCAATTAGTCATGGATTCCCGCTTTTTCGTTGAATCATTTTTTTTCCTTCATCGACAAAAAATCAATCACCCAACCTCGTAATCTAATAATAATAAGAAGTCAGAATATGACAAAATGGATTCGCTAAACCGTTAAAGGGTCTAGAATTTTTCGTACATTACGTATTAAATGTTTCTCCTGCATCTCAATTCTAATTAACGGTTACTATAATGAGAAAATAATTTGTCGCAAACTGTTACAATGAACTGAATAGCATATGTTCATAATTATTTAAATAAAATTCTCAATGAGAATAAACAATAATTAAATTTTACATAAATTTGGCAAGTCATCGTAGTATGTTAAATATTTACCTAACACTACAAATCTGTTCAAATTTGAAAAAATAAAAAAATGCAGACGATAGAAATACCTTAAGTTTTCTGTCCAATGAATATTAACACGCGGGATACGTATGAAAAAAGCTTGCGAACTCGCAATTGGGACACTTCATTTACGAAGGAAGCACATCAGCTGTTCTCTAGTCTCCATAAATATCAATTTATTCGAACATGTCAATTATATTCCGTAGCTATGCACTCTCTTTCCGACACGTACCACTACGCAACGCACCCTATACTATCCATGTATGCGAGAGCATATGTTATCCAGCAGCAGTAGGAGCAGACGCAAGAACACCAGCCTGAAAATATATAAGGATGGGTAGGTGCGGGCCAGGTAGAAAATATATGCAGGCAAAAGAGTTACCATAGGTGCGACTGATTGGCAATGCTGCGTGCAGAATAAAGTTGAAATACTGCTGGTAGTCGTGCGAAAGAAAGTATACATGAGAAGGATGGAATAAGAGAAAGAATTAGTAGAGGAGAGCGAAGGTGGTAAAGGGTGATAGAAGGTTGAAGGTGTTCGGAGTAACAGAAGTGGAAGAAGATGGAAGAAGGCAGAAGGATCCGAGCAAGGTGCTACCAAGGTGACGGTTGAAGCAGCTGATCTTCGAATAGCAGCAGGTGAATGTAGAAAGGTTATATATACGTATGGCACATATATATATATACAGATTTGTATATGGATGTAGGGACCCAGTGTGTATTAAAGACGTTTCGTTATTGTTACCAGGGGAGTGGCAGCAATGCTTATTTATTGCTGATCTCCAGGACGAATAATAAGCTCGTATTAAGAACTCGAGAAATTCAGCGAACTGACCATTATTCGATTCGTTGTGCTCACCAGCCATATATCCAGTAGTCTCCCTTCCCTTGGATGGTTACAATTTTCTGGTTCCGCCATTGATAAATGCACACGTACTGATTACTTCCATTATATCACTGTTCAGACTTTGTACAAAAGTTTCTAGCGTGACCTTTGAATTTTTTATAGATCCGATAGAAAAATGATCTAGGAATTTTTTAAGCAAGAGACGAAGAGAAGCCTGTTATTTTTCCCTAGCCACAATCTGCCGGTCAGTTTTTTCTCAAAAGGATTGCACTTGTGGTTACATCGAAGATTGTGCAACTTTTTATTTTTATCCCCACTCCCCTTCGCGGCCACATATTGTACCACCATTTGACGGGTTTCCTGCGGTTTTTTCTCCTCTTCTTTCTCCGAGAAGGAGAATAGCATATACTTTCGTATATGAAAGTCTATATATCACATGTAATGGCGAATAGGAAGTTCCTCGCGAGTCGTTCCCATGTTACCCTCTTATGGGGTTTTCCGTTGTCGCCGCTTCCCATGGACTTCCTAAACATTGACTTCCTTAAGGAGGCGAGCAGATGGCCTATTAATTCGACGGTCGCCACCACTTGTAAGAAGCCAGGCTCATCTATTGGCTTCCTCGTCCTTCCCACTCTCCAACCAGAGAAAATACACTTGCCGCTTACATCCTCGCTGTCCTCGCACCCTCCACCACCCATCAATCCCTCGTCCGCTCACACGCTGACCTCTCACCTTTCACCCGCTTTTCCATCCACCTTCCTCTCCTTGACCTAGAACCCCACCGCACCATTTGTCTTGCAAATGTGTTAATAGGTTTTGTACATCATGTTGCAGCCTTCTCGAACGTATTGATTCTGCATAATATTTTTCGATCTGCAATTTCTTCATTGGAACTTGTACCATTTGTGAGTGTTACAAATAGATTGGGTTACCCGTAGGAGAGTCTCCGATGAAGTGTCAGATCGAGGGTATCTCAGATGAAACAGTATATGAAACAGCTAAAGTGGTATGAAAACGTTATTCTTTAATGATCGGCACGAGAAGTGGAAGTGGAGGAATCATCAGAAGAAGTTAAAGATGAAAATGAGGGCGGTGGTCTGGCATGCTGCAGAGAGATGCACGGCCGAGATGCATCTTCGGAATGAAATAAAGGGTAGGCAGATGATGGTCAGGGACTAGCAGGGAACGGAGTAGGACGTCGGGATGTGAGAGGAGAAAGGGAACTGATAGGATCTCAAATGGCTCCCGTCTTCAGCGTGACTGGTAAGACCCAGGGAAGCAGTCCCCTTTGACAATTGCCGACGCGTATAACCCACTACGGAATATTGTTTTGATGTTCAATTACCTCACTTCTATTTAAAATTTCTTTATGTTCCTCTTCCGTGCGCCTACTGCGAATTATACACGTTTTAGGTAGTTCATACATTTTTTATTCTTGCAGTGGAAAAGGTAATTACAAACAGAATATATAATAAATAAATATAATGTCATTCAGGTATCGCATATAAAAACGTGCGGATTAACAAGTTGCAGCAAAAAGATTGTTGCAAAAACTTTAGTTGTTTGATACTTTTCGAGATTACAAAAATGAAGATTTGAAAAATATTGCACGTACCGTGTGCAACTTAAATAACAATTTGCGTAGTATTATTTTCTATTATGTCATGTCGACTGAGTTACAAGTTATAGTCATTCGAGCTATTCTTTATAAGGCTAGTGGATTATCTATTTTGTGCTAATGATGTCATCAGACAGGGACCAATTGAGTCTGAACTTTATTAAACTCAATTTCGACATAATATGAAATTAGCATATTTATCAGTATATTTAATGAGATATTGAAATCCAGGAATTTAACTTGAAAAAGGATTCGACTTTCCTTATTTTTGCATTGAATTTTCCCGAAAGAATCGACGCTAAAGGACGTTTCAAAGACGTTGAATATACATCTCGTATAAGTGAGCGTGCGAGTATATATTTAAAACATATAAAAATCTCGTGTACACTCAATCCTAATGTAAACGTAGATCGTGTGTATAATAGAGGGAGGAGGGTCTGATGGAAACACAGTGAAAGAAAAAGGAAGCTGGAAAGAAAACTGGTTGCGTGGTACCATGGGCCCACGACAATGGCGGCCGGGAATACGTAGGCGCCTTAGGTCCTCTATTCAAGACAGCCAGAATAGAATTTGAGAAAAGATGCGGGAAGGCTGCTGTGCTTCTAGGCATATAAATTTGAGAACAGAGTGTACATGTCTACCTAAGGACATACAATTGCTAGAGTATTTCTGATAAAACAATAGAAGATGATAAGATAGGCGTATCGACGCGATACGCATTTCGGTCCTACGTAAGACCTCGCAGGTGGTGAACTAACGGTAAAATCAGCGAAGAAACAGGCAAACTGAATGCCAACACGAAGCAAAGAATGATACTCATTGCGCCCGAAAGAAAAAGCGTGGCGCTCTTCGTGGATACAATTTCACGCGTGTTCGTGGGTATGCGTGCGTTAGTGGTGTATGTGCGTATCCACCTGTTGCCCCCACTTTTCGACTGGAAACACGCACATAGAGGGGCACGGTCGGACCCTAGCCTGAGGTGACGCTCTCAGAAGGATAATGGGGTGGGAGAAGATCCTCGAGAGGAACTGGCTAGGTAGAGAGAACGCTGGTAATGCTGCTCGTGGATAAGAGGAAGGGATACACCGGGGGCCTTATGGAGAATGAGAGTGGGGACTATGGGCAGAAAAATGAAAGAAAAAGAGAAAAAAGTAAAGAAGAAACTGGAAGTGGGGGAGAAAAAAGTGAGCCGCCCCCAGCAGAGCATGCAGCCTCCGTTGCTCGTCTTGTCCCACGCCCGAACTATAGTACCTTCCACTAGAGTTCCATAGAATTCTAATCTTTACTAGGTTGACGTAACCTCTATTTTATATATTTTATTGGTGAATGTAATTATTATTTAAAAGTACACATTTGGCATACAAATATTTTTTTCGTTGTATATAAAAAATTTGGTGTATGAATTAAAAGTATAACTTTCACGTAGAAAATATGATTGCAGCGCGTTGCAGTGATACGAAAGAGGACCGACGATTGCGCGTCTATGATCTCAAGGCCAATAACCTTAGCCTCGGAAAATAAGATCTAGGAAGGGCCTTTGTCGCCTTAAGATTTCTTGCGGGTGCAGGGACTGGGCCCTAGGTGGTTACATTGAAGACAGCGTTGGAAGGATGAACTAGTACGACAATGTATTTCATAACTGGTCTCTAAGGTACTCCTTTTCATTGAAAAGGCCAAAATTTTCTAGATTCTACTGTACAGGGAAGAAGGTATGGCGTGAACGTATAAGTAAAGAACAAGTTAATAAGTAGTAAATTACAGAAATTCATATAGGATTCAATACAGTCTTTACATCCATATTATACGAATTTTAGAAAGTCAGTACACTGTTAGCTAACCACGTATAGGGTGTCGCTGTCGCGAGATGCGTACGGTAATTCGAGCCCTTTTTCGACATTCCGCTGACCTAATTGGGACCACCGGGGTCGCGAAAGGGCCTCAACAAACACAATTCAACTGAGGCATAGGACGGCTGCTTCTAATTGGGCCTGATTTACTGCTTTGTTACCTTATCTGCCTGCCTTTCAAAAATTTTCATTTTCTATCGATATTCATCCTTATCAGAATTATTCATTCACTTTTCGATACTTTCAATTTCAATATTCATATCTTCCTCATGCAATAACACAAATATAACAGAGATTGCGTTTAGTGCCAAATAATCGTATAACGAGTGCACCTACGCAGCACAGTTTAAATACCACGAAAATCCACCTAGGCTTTCCCCGTGCTGTTTAATGGAGGCCGACCTTCAATGGAACTCGATCTTACGCCGAGTCCAGCGTACGCGCATCATGAAATGCATTCGAAGCAGGGGGCTTCTCTCGGTTCTTTCTTGGGGTATATTGGGATGAATTCTCCATCCTCTTGAAAAACATACACCCACAAAACTTCCATAGACATGAACCGACTTCCACACGCAGTCATCCCGTACGAACACACATGCCCATCAACAATAAAAGTAATCCGTAGAATAGACAGCTAGGATATCCTATGATGGTAGGTGGTGTAGCTAATGTAGAGGGTGTGCAGTGCTTTCTTAATACTTGCGTAGGAATTCTCTGTCCTTCTCCGTAGTGACTATGGTGGGGGGCTCATTGGGATAAGGTTAGGCTAGGTTAGGTTAGGTCTGTGTATCCCCACTCAAACCCGGTCCTGCACGCCTGCCGTAGGCCCTTGGGCCCGGGGGCCCACACCGTACGAGGAGAGCGAATGGGAGAGAGAATAAAAAAAAAGTGAGGAAAACGAACCGAAAACCCATACCCCAGTCCATGGGGACTCGACGGGACCTCTTCTTATTCGTCTTCTCTCAGTTCCGAACCATCCTTGGAAACTCGCAACACGGTCGCGCGCTACCACACCGTGCTCCCAAATAATATACGTGCCCAATAGACATATGAGAGTTTCTTGTATTGATCTGAGGACAGATTTTGCGTATAGTGCACGCATTTTCATGGGATGGATTTTGATCAATGAAAATTAACACATTGCGCTATTTATTATTTATTTGACAAATATGTGGGCTTGTAATAATGCCATGATGGTTGTACGACGTCAGGCGAACGATGGGTGGCCGGTGTATTTTTGAGAAAAATATATTGGGTATTTGGATCTTTGGGAAGATTGTGAAAAGTCACTCGCATGCTTGCCGGCTGAGTGATTAAGATTGAAAGTCACGCTCCTTTACGGTTCAATAAGGTTACGTTGTAGACACAGATATCATCCCACGTGTTATTTCGGGACCAGTGTACTCAACTGAAGGATTATTGACGTTTCTTGGTGCCTTTTTATTTTGAAAAGACTGTGAATTTTTTCCACGTTGCGTGAATTTTCGTTTGGGAAGTTTTTGAATTCTTATAACACTTTCACTGGAAACAGTAAAGGATTTCTTTATCACTGGCTAATACACCGTTGGTGAGTATTGTAATTTTTTATTTTTTTATTACAAGTTTTAATGCGATTTTGGAGATGTCATTTTCTATTGAGGAACCTTTAAATTTGACGGTTATTTTTTTTGTCCCAAATGTAAGTTTTGACAGTTCTTTAAAAATCGGTGGATGTACTATTCTTCTTATTCGTAGTGACTCAAAGTGATGATGTCTTTAAAAAATATTTGTGACGTATAGAAATATTGAAAAACGATGGCTAAATACTTGTCGATGTGTGTGGTAAGCGAAAGGGTAGAAATATTAAAAAGAAACAACAAGCTTTCGGGTTATATAACAAATTTAAATTTTCTATATCAATGATATTAATTAACAGTAAGACCCGGTAAAATTTGATTGTTCTTTTTGTTTGGGCCGATTACTTCTTTCAGTATCAATTTTGAAAGTGCTCCATGTAGATAAAACAAACGAGGAAATCTCTTTTATGGAACATTATTTGAAGCAGAACCTTAGGATAAGAAAAGTCAATGGTGAGATCCAAATAAAATTGGAGGAAGTGTCGAGAAATGTTTGGGGAAAATTTTCCCAGATTTCGAAACATTTTACAAATGTCGGTCGAACCGTCAATTTTACCCCAAAAAGCGATTGGAAGGGACGACCCGGGTCACCAGCATGAGATTCGCCACACAATGACAATAAGGCCCCTGTCATATCCCCTTCGGTTGTCCATGGGGGATCGTCGGAATAATGCCACATCCTGGGATGGGATTATCTCGGGTCAGGTACCGAGGGCCGGCATCGAATTCGATCCTGTCCCGGTCCCGTGACAATATAAACCATCCCGTAAGAGTTCCAATGGGATTGCGCAAAGATCTTAAGGCCCATTCAGAGTGTGGGAGTATCAGGAGGAATTATCACAGGGTTTTTGCGACGCTTTAAAGATTTCGCCGAAGCCTTGGGCGATGCTATGACAATAATTTGGAGCACCATGAAAGTTGAAAAAAATTTGAAAAAAATTTGAAAAAAGAAGAAACAGCTTTATGTACATCAGAAAAAGGCAGTACACTCATCGCACAGACGCACAAATACTAATCGTAAAATCAATTTTATTATTTGTAACGAAAGGAAATATTTGAAACAGTATTATAAGTACAGTCATCACTCCCTGCGTTAATTCCGGCACCTACACTGAGAAAAAAAATGGTCAAATTTACTATTTTTTAACTATTTTTCCGGGTTCCGAAAGGACTCAACTATAGTTTACAGTAAAGTTAGATTAGTTACGCTGATCACAATTATTAGGAATATTTACAACATATTAATACTATTTGGTAATAATAAGATTGATCAACTTCGTATTTTACTATTTTTTAGATGGTAATATCTACCATAAATCGTATAGTTAGATATAACTTTTACACTGTTGTGAATAACGAAACGGTAATTTGACCTGATTTGATCGAATATGCAAGTAAAACTCGTATTCTGAACTAATTGTTGTTAGTTGCTTTAACAATAAAATATTTGTGAGCAACTACAAACTATTTATATTTTTTCCACTTCAGGATATTTCAGTACGAAAGAATATTAAATAGTTTACTCGATTCTAAGAGTTTATATCGAAGCAATGCGATGGACTGGACCACTAGGTGCTGTACGTTAGTATTATAGCTTTTATCGCTTCTTCGTCTCTTTTTCAGAATTCTATTATAAATAAAGTTTGGGACTTATTGGCTCGTTGACCCGCCCTGCTTGCGGGAATGCCGGTCCCTCTGGTGGCCGGTTGCTGTATTAGGACGAATAGTTTTTTTTACCATAAATATGCGACAATATTTACCCTTGACATCCATGGGTAACTATAATTACTGTTCATAGTAAATTTTAAGTTTTTTTGTAAGTGAATTTGACTTTTTGAAATTAGTAAAGGAATTTACTATGAAGTTAGTATTTGTTGCTACAATTATATCCACCAATTGTAATAGTAAACTCAAGTATGCTAAGATAGTTTGGGCTAGTGAATTCATTGTAAAAAATACTACAAGTTTGGTTTCACTAACTAATAATATATAGTTAATGCTGCATAGTTAAGAATACCATCCTCTTTTTTCTCAGTGCATAACGGCATCCCATAATTTATAGCATCAGAGTACGATAACGACTGCTGAGTGGTACGACGATCTGAGGGTATCGAAACATGATAATATCCAACCGTGTACCTCAGCGTATCCTTGCGTCCGTTAAAAGTCCTGCAAAGCAGGACGTGTTGCTTATAAAGGGCAAATGAAGAAAAAAAAAGATAGAGAAGAAAAATCAATGGATGAAAAAAGGTTCAAAGGTGATCTAAACTATGAACTCTGAGGAACCGTTAGATTCGGAAGACACCCCGAATGACTACCAGGAACTAAGGAAGGCTTCCTAGCAATCTAACGTAGACAAAGGCTAGTCCTGGGCATCATGTATATCTCGCCCCTTATCCTGTATTTTTGGGTCCCGGTTCTGGGACACTTCGGCCCATGCCAGGAAGAGCGAAAACCGGTATCCTGCGACAGGACCGTTGCGATAGGATTCAGGATGCTTATCCCGAGGGAATGGAAATGGCGAAGCAAACCGAGATATGTATATATATGTTATACTATATGCAGCGTGGTAACCAGGGTGTGATCGGGCATTGTTACCACTCTGGTGGCAAGAAGACAGGTTTTCCGTTTATGGCCTATGGTAATTGAGGATTCAACAGGGGATAGTAAGGATTCTATGGGACCCCATAAGTGGGTACAACGCACGAGGAATTGCCGGGTAATTTGCATATTTTCGGCCCGCATCCGAGAAGAGGCCCACCACGTCACACCATAGCACAGCACAAGGGTCCCACGTGGGAATGTCCTTTTGGTCCTTGCTGGAATTCGTGACGGGAATCCCGAGCTCCCAACGGCTTTTAAAACACACGCACACATAAACACCGTGCTATGACGTATGTGTATAGCAACAAAAAAAAATTCTTCTAAAGTACATTATTCTATGGGAAAGTCCTAATGACACTGGTAATTCTGTAAAAGATTGGTACTCGTGTTTGGTACCGTTATAGATAACAATACAATATTCAAAATCTCAGGATTGTTTACGCACAATAAATGAACACATTTAGATTTTGGAAAAAAGATGAGCAGTACGTGTCCTTCCGATATCTTTTTTTTTCCTCGAGCTGTCAACCATTTTTCATAGGCATTCTCGTGAAGTCTCTAGGGTTAGCTTATAGATTCCGAAGAGCACGTGGCCCCTGGAAGAGGACCCAAAGAGGACTGAAAGTTGCAGGGGACCCAAAACATACCATAAACGGAACAATGACTGTTTTGGTTGGCGGATACCTTTACTGCGGCCATGGCAATGACTGCCAGGCTTATATAAACGGATAGACAAACTAACGCGGAGAATTCGTAGACAGTGAAGACTGTAGGCATTCGAAAAATCTTTTGTGAACAGAACTGTATAAGATATTCCAGGTTGTATAAGTAGCTGCAACGTTGGGTCAGACGCTATTCTATGTGAATGCCCACAACAATAGAGCCACCGTAAGCAATTAGCAACAATACCAACGACCTTCCAAAATGTTACTGCACCTCCAGAACCAGTGCTATTAGCCTAATGCTACGAAGCTACTGTACAACTTTTTTTTATTTTCCAATTCACGTCTTATAGTGCGATACCGCCATTCTTCTGGTTGTGTTTCATGAGTTTTTAGAGGAAGTCGAGTAATCCAGTCCTCCTATGGGGTACGGTAAAAGGACAGGAGTATGTCCTTCCTGTGTGGTCCTGACAAGGTCTCTGCTCTTATACACGACGAGGTGTCGCATTGTGTGTGGTATACCATGGTGTCTCGCGAGTTTCTACGGGCCCGTAAAAACCACCATAAGACTGGTCCTTTTAATGGGACTATAGTCAATGGGGCCCCCTGCCTTTTTCTTCACCATTCTCGAGACCAAACACCTCGTGTTCTTCTGGACCCCCAACAGAGATACTGGCTAACATTGTAGCCAATCTTGCAAAACTATACAATACTCCATAGTGATATTTTGCCAATGATCTTTTTTTTCCCTTTCACTCCTATCTTGTGATTCCCTTAGAATTTTCATGGTGCCACCAGACAAGTATTGTTACACCTGTCCATTCTTGGGTTTTCATAAAGCAGTGAGTTTTTTTCACAAAGAATTTATTTACACGAAAAATTATATTTTTACTATAGAAAAGAAGCCACATGGACGAAATTGAAAATTAAGTAAATTGGTCTATAAGTGCAATAAGGAAGTCGACGAAAAATATATAAAAAAAAGAAAACACTATAGCTCCCTTATTCTTATGGGCAACAACGTGGGAGGTCTTGGCCACATTTCTACCACCATGAAACTTCGAATCATTTGTCAATAGTAGACCCAGTTTAACGATTCGTCGCGGCGTCACGAGTTCCATGGGATTTCCACGGCTTCGTGCCACACCATTGCTACACTATCCTATACCATGCAACCATGGATCCTTTCCATTCTGCTGATTTCTGGGCAGTTCTATTCATACCAGGACGAACCTGCCCCGATCCTGTAAAAGACTTCTACGCGAACGAATGGCAATGGTCACAAGATATTTTTTCTGTATATTTTTTATCTTCCTCCCTCGTTTCTAACTTTTTCCATTGTCCTTTTCTTCATCCCTTGTACGATGCACGCAAGCGAGGTGTGAAATTCGTGATTAATTATCGGCCGTTCGTGGGCGGGTTAAGGACGAAGATTAGGATCGTCCTATAAGCATCCCGCCGACCACCAAGTAGGACGGATTGGTGTAAAAGGTCATAAAAATAGTATGTAGTATAGGGATCTAAATGGCAGAAAAAAATGGTCTAAAATTTTCTTCTAAGATAAAAAATCTCCACTTTACTTAATTTACAAATTAATTTCGATTTAGCAATTTTATTGATTACTTAAAATATCTCTTGTTGAACTTAAACTTGTCTTTTATCTTGTTCAGGAACGTTTACTCGTCCCTTCGAGGCCACACGAATTTTCTTCAAAGAATTTGTCATGTCCTAGCCGAGTAAACACTGCGGCAAGCTACGGGAAGTCGGAGCAGTTCGCAAATATTTTTCGTCCAGAGTTCAACGAATTTGAGAAAATATTAACATTTCCAGTTCTTGCATTCCTACAGACAGCCAATGATATTTTCATTGGCAGTAACTGCGACGCCCTTGTTAGGCTCTCTGATGCACGTGGAAGCACGAAGCAGGATATCTCACTGTGCACCACGGGTACGTCCTGGCGCCAGTCAGGACTCCTATTAAAACTAATTCCCGAAAGGAAGAAATTATGGAAATCATGGCCTGGATAGGAACGTGACGCCCACCATCAGCATTTCACTCCGACGCATCGTACTAGCTAGCATACACACGACGGGTTTCAAGGTTTTGTTTCTGTCGAAATTACAGGTCTACCTTCATTGGCTCGGCAGTAAAGAACTAGAAAAAGGGATCCGCGTGCCTTTGGTGAGGAGGAAAAAGAAAAAAAAATACAACCAGGAATACATTACGCTTCGCTTTCGAACAACACGAAAAAGAAGGAAAAAAAATTAAATTCAACAAACACACGTTAGTCTCTACTACGTCATCATGTGTGTAAGCACTGACACACGTCCATGCATAGGTACCACGAGAGTTTCAAGATTCTAGTGATTGGCCCTTGATCGTATTCTAACTTCTATCTTCTAAGAGTCTCCAGTTCGTGTGTACCTCTAGTAGTTATAAGAGGTAAGTGGAATATGGGGAGAAGGAAAGGATAAAAAAAGGAAAAAGGAAGCAGGGAGAGGGATAGAAAAAAAGAAAGATATAAAGAGAGAGAGAGAGAGAGAGAGGCCGGTTTCTTTCTCATCATCAGTAGCAAGAGGAGCATCGCGGTAAGGACCCCTGCCGTGCTCTCCTGCTGCGACCGGTAGCCATCCTCTGTCCCGTTTGTAATACGCATCGTACACGCACGCGCATTAGAATACCGATAGGAATTCGAGAGTGTATTATGTCGTAAAAAGGACAGGGACGTATCCCACATTGCGTTACTAATGAAATTTAACACATGGCATATTATTCGAACCATTTGATTACGATGATGATATCACGAAGCATTTAAGAGTACGTATCTTTGCATTTAAATTTTTTGTCTATCCTTCTCAATCTCTTCTCATTAGTTCAGAATGATCTTAATAGGCAATCTTTATGAGCGTTTTATGAATTTAAATATTATGTATTTATATACATTCGTGCACGTAAGTAGAAGCGAAAGGAACAAAAAAAATCCACAAGTCCTCCCACCCCCACCCCTCCCCCACGGTTCGTCCCCAACAGAGCAACGAAAATACCAAATCATCCCGCAGCGCAAGACTCTTTACCTCCACCTAACAACACTAACCCTTTCCCGCCCTTCCTGTATCAGTGTGTACGTATATACGCCCCTGTGCGCTTTTCACGTAGGATATTTATAATGAGAAACCACACGCAAAGTAACGCTATTCTCTGCCAAGTCGTAAAGTATAATATGCAGAAGGGTTGGTGACCTCTAATTTTTTGAGAATATACGGTTTATCAAAAAATTATGAAAAATACGATTTTTCGAATAAGGGTTAAAAATACGCCTTTATATCCTGCTTATAAGTAAAACTACGAGGAATCCACATGAAGCTAGAATAATGAAAAACAACAATAAAAAATACGTTGTACATTTTTCCATCGCTCTTTTCTTCATCCCTTCTTTCTAGCATCAGGAAAAAAAATCGTCTTGGTAAAAATCCCGCTATCGTGCCTCGATCACAATCTGAGAACTCGGCAAGGTTATATTCATGGTTTTTGAAGGGTCCCTTCGTGGGTAGACAGATAGAACGGGGTCTGGGGTAGGTTTATGTGAGTCTAAAGGCAACCCTGGTATATAGTTGGAGTAGGAAGAACTGGGGCCGCCCTATACCTGTTCGCTTTCTCGGCGAGATCAAAAGGTAGCCGACACCGGCGGCCACTGTCCATGGGGTGTCACGTTGAAAATCACAGTGAGCAAGAGGAAATATTCAAGAGGTCTAATATTCACCTCGCTCTCAGATCTTTGGCTCCTTGATGTCCTCCCTCTCTCGTCTCATCCCTCAGGAGGTTGAACCTTCCACTGCCCTCTTTGAACGTACCGACCTACTATCTTATCCTGTTAAAGTTGTCCTATATCATCGCTCTAGAGTCTAATCTCTATACTCCTTTGATCCGATGACTTAACCTGCAACGGTTCAACTTTAATACAGTGAGAAAATTCGTATTGATTAAGACGCTTAAAAATACTGCGTTATTGGATACTCAAGGCCATTCTACAATGCAACGGAACACGTAACACGGAATATATAAGCGGCGCGATATTCAATTGTATATTTACCTAATTCCATTGGATCCTCCAATCAAGAAGAAGAAAATCGTTTTTAAAACCGAGCGTTTACTAAGTCTCTACGATTTTGCCTATGTCTCGGACATAGCAACGATACGGAAGCGGTTTGTAGGGTTGATAAGGATTTCACGGAGCACGTAACGTGATACGTGATCGAGTACGCCCCGTTCCGTAATCCGTAACGGCTTAGGTGAAAAAAACAATTGCCCCCCAATATTTTCATGCGTGAAATGTCTTTACCTGTCACCTGTCATTACCAACTCTATAGACGAGGTCATTATCAATATCGGTAGAGAAAGCAAATTACAGTAAGCAAGAATAGTACATTGTATCGCAATTTCGGAAAATAGACGATACCGGACCAGTGTGAAATTAACAGCATGAGCCGAGGCGAGTGCTGTAATCGCACGAGTCAGAAGTCGCCTATCCGCACTTGCCATTAACGATACTTTTTGTAATTTGAATAAAAATGACCGACGGCGCCACTGATAGTGTGTAAAATTGAATTATTTTGATTCATGCGCGAAAGAAACCTCAGTGCAGAAAACCGAGTATTTCAAAAGGGCGCATGCACCAACTTTGTTTCCTGATTCTACGGAAGTCAGGTCACTTTACGCACTCTCCACAGACTTCAAAGATCAAACTTTTCCAAACAATGGTACAAAAATAATATTAGCACAGCTCGAATGATTTGCTCCACTGGAATTTTTAGATTATGAACATGTATGTACTGTGCTGTATGTGTAACTGGTTGCTCGGCACCAGCTGAAAATGCGTATAACCTCACGAGGATATCTTGAAACAAAAAGGAAATTTTGTTAAGCTCAAGAAAGATAGTGATCGTTTAGCTGAACAATATTTTCTACCACAAGTAAAATTCAGAAGGATCCTAATCTGTCGGCATCGGAGTTAAGAATCGAGTGCTAAGGTAGGAGTCTGGATAAAAGATGCGAACGAGATTGAAAATTGTTCGAAGAAATGTGACCATTATTAAATTCGTATTCACTATGTTATCAAAGTCCGTGGTATTCGCAGCGACCCCCCCCCCCCCCCATATAACAATCTTCATCAACATGGAGGTCCCTCTGATAACGAGTAATCCCTGCGCGTATAGTTTTGCCCGCACACCCATGTCTCCCACGTGTCTCTTGTCATTCCTATTTGCTAATGAACAAATGTCATACTCTGCTGACTGTTAAGAACAGCGCGAGTGGAAAGATGAGTTACATGTGATAGACAAAATAAACACTCACAACAACCTTGAGCGACGAAGCGCGGCAGATATGCAAAATAATGAAAAGAGGAAAAAATATGTAAAAAAGATGTTCCTCCCCCGCAAGGAATCTGTTATTGCCGTGAGTCTTATGCGAATTCGATTTTTGCGGAGTAGATAAAAAACCAATGTTTCTATTTTTTCGGTAAAATAAGTTTTACGTTGCGTGCTTATGTCACGACACAGCAATGATTGTAACGAAAGTTAAAACGTGTTGTACGTCAGAGCTTCATTTTTTAAATTAAATTTTATTTAATTGTGCGCTCGTGACGTTGACATATTCGACTACATTGTACACCAATACCAATACATTCTAAGGAATATTGTTTATAACAATAGTAACATTATTTACACATTGGCTGGTATCATATTCTATACATGATAACGCTATAGTGCCACGTGTACGTAAAAAATTGTGATTGCAAAAAGAAGTTATTAAAAAACGTAGAAAATAAAACATTCAAAACCATAATAAGCATTATCATGAAATTCTTTGAAACTAGTTATCAAAGTCTTTACGCTGATTGAGAAAATAATTTCTATTTATAATGAAAAAAAATTCGGTGACCATTGCGATAGGGCAAACGTATTTAATTCGAGGATCATATTTCTTCAAGGTTTTTCTTACCTAATCGGTTTGCTAGCTGAGATGCTCTTAATATCTCGCAAGCAACCAATGACGTAAAGTCGCGACCCCGCGGAGTCTAATGACACTAATGTTCATGGCAATCACCACACGCGTATCGCGTCGTGACCTTCCGAGGGGAACCTCCTACTACCACAAAGCCTCCGTTATGTTATGTTCAACAATTTTTTGGAATGTGTACTGTGAAAATTGTTAAGAAACAGGTTCGCTGATTTCTGCTAAAATCAAATGTCTACAATACTGTCGTTACCACTAGGTGTTCGCACGTGAACAGATCGTGATTGGCTCTAATAGCCACAGTCGATACGAAAATATACTGCGAGCGTGTGCGACCTCAAAATATTATGCCGGCATAATTTATTACTTGAGATAAAATGCATTTTTTATAATACAATGGTTTAGGGTACAATTAATTAGGGTTTTGATCATTAACAAATATTAGTTTTACATAAATGTGAAGCCGTGATTAGAAGCTTGAAGGCAAAACTTTATGTACGATGTTAACTCTATAAGTCGGAAAGATAAGGCATCTATGCTAGCCAAGTAGACAAATATAGAATATCATCAAATAAACCAAAAAAAAGAAAGAAAGAAGCTACGTGACGACTAGATACAAAAGTCTACGAATAACTAGTATATCTGGCTATTTAGAAATGCAGAAAAATCGTTTTTTTTCTTATAAAATATCCTTGTCGTTGCAAGAATCCAGACGTGTGTGTGATTTCAATAAACTAAGTAAACTTAGTAGTTGAGAATCTTAAATATATTTACATCTGCTACGTTAACTAATGGCAAATAAGGGGCCCCAAGGAAGAAGGGGGGACGGTACTCGATCAACGCGAGCTCATGAATGACGAGTGATAATGAAAAAAGAAAGAAATAAGGAAACTAAGTTTTCGACCATCCACGATGATCCGCAAAATTCCTACGTAGATTATTATCTATATTTTTTTAGGAGAAACATTTTTTTTTTAAAGATGAGAATTCTATCGAGTCGTATTGGTAGCGAAATTTGCTACGGCAGATAAAACGTATTCTCTTTTCCTCGATTAGCATTGAGGACTTTGTACGACTTGTACCATTGGTTGTACATCTTTACTGTCTTGACCAATCACCAATAGTCGTTTACTTTCTCGAGGTGGCATTTGTCGTTTTTAAGGGGGCCCGCCACAATATCGCTGTGGGGTAACCAGACATATCTGGTTATCGCTGGATTTCCCTTGACAGATAAGACGACCTGTAGACTTGAAGAAATTATTGGACATCTTAAGATGTATGTACAGGATGGTTCAAAATAGAGCATCCATATTAGGAATAGATAGTATGATTTAGCAAATATATAGCAAATACAAATATCTTTAACATATACCTTTGTAGAGTACAGTAGCGTAATCTGCTGGGAAATAGGTCGAACCTTAATTCCTACAACTCGGTTAGGTCCTTCCTTCCTTTCCTTATGGCTGACTCCTCCAATGAGATGTGCCAGAACTCGGTTAGGCCTCATCTCTTTTTGACCGATCAGGCATAAAATGTTAGACGTTCTGTCAATTTGGCGTCAACCTCTATTCACAGTCCGTACGATGACGCCACTTGCGTGTGTGTATGATGTTAAAATAAGAATGATCTACATTTGTGTGAGTGTGTCGGTGTAGATTAGAATATCAAACAGTGGAAGTGGTCATGATGCAAACACTAGGTTAGTGTGGTGGGATCCAACCGAAGACAGGAATCCATATAAAAGGGAGCGTCGATCATCAGCAATGTTAGTTTGACACTCATACCAGCAAGAAGAGTACCGTAGATAACACAATCACCAAGTTACCAGCTTCAACTTTTACGAAACTGGAAATTGTTACCAGTCGGCTTTGGAATAGTTCCTCGAGCAGGGAGACGCAGAAGCGCTGCATACTTTCTTGCGGAAGCTGCAAGCTATAGCGATCGCCATTATCGTTGACAGTAAAAAAAAGCTTTTAAGAAAAATAGGACGAACAAGTTTTGGGAAAACAAAGCTGTTGACTGCAAGAAACGTACTTTGAATGTAGTATGTGATCGCGGTGTGTCGAGCGTCCAGCAGCCATTTCGTGTCTGACGAGCGCACACTTACAAGTGGTGAATTAGTGAAAAAGTGACCTACTTACTAACGTTTAAGTAGTTTGCTTAAAAAAATAAAATTTTCTCACTAAACAAAGGAAAGCATTCTTCAGCGTAAGCGACGTACAACCGCAAAGTAACAACGTAACAAACGTCACGAAAAATTTCACGTAGTTGGTGTGACGTCATCTAAGGAAATTACACCAATGTCTACCAACGGGGAAGCGTTTTCTTAGCATTAGGAATATAAATCATCGGTTATAATAAATCGCAGTTGTGTTTACTCTATACTAAAGTTGTAGTATCGCTACCACAGCGCACGTACAGCAGTATTTACGTTTCGATCATCGTGATTGATCGTCGATCGTCGCGCCCGTGCGAAGCTTTAGTTAACATTATATCCGAGTGGGGCAGCACCGTCTTCCGGAAAGGGAGTATAGCCTATAATACGATAGCGCGCAAGAAAGACTATCCGTTTAAAACAATTGCGAACACGTGTTATGAATTGTTTGACTCGTACCAGCCTAGTGATGTTTTCCATAGAATACAGCAAGCAATTCTTGAGCTACCGTATACTCAAGTCCAACCGTTTCAAGTACATCTGACGATACGGACTCGGACTAAGTGTTAAATAAGTACGCAAAGTGTGTCAGCCGGATAGGTTCAGTTGCAGTGTGCTCTGAAATTATCATTCAACGTTCAATCAACGATTCAATCAGTTAAGCAATAAAGTTGGAGTATTCTGTATTATAACTGAACGATTGAAACGTACGCGGCAAGGCCTGGAACGTCTTGCTATGGTCAAATTGAGCGTTGGAAGAAGCCAGCACAATTAACGCTATTTGATCGCTAAAGAATCCAACCCCGAAAGTCGTTAGTTAGACGAAGATTTCGGGGGCAATGTGCCCTAGCAACATCCGTCGCGGTCATTGCCAATCTTCGGACTGACTCCATCATGCACTTCTAAAGAAAATATTAGAAGCGTACTTATATAGAAATATATGAAGCGACGAATGAAGGCGTAACATCAATTTGTTTTCTAAGTCTCAATAATGTTTTTATACGAGATATTCATGAAACGTTTCTAAAAAAAAGCTCATTCGTTTTCCATCAGCCGATTTTTCGTTTGCTGTTCCATACTCTCCTTCATATCTTAGAAAGAGCCTAAGACTATAATTTCTTAAATAAAAATACCAGACATATACGGTATAAATTCCTATTGATGTAAAAAAAAAGAAATCCGTTAGAAAGTATTGAACGTAAATTTCATCTAATTGAAAATCGATATAATCAAATTATAAGATAAGTGTCGTCGAAAAAGATTTCCAATATCAAATACCAACGCGGGTTTAGATATATAATACATAAATCTGCAATTTTTGGCCATCGTTTGACAAATTTCGAAAAAAAAGTTTGCACATCGAACGCACGAAAATGATTGTTTATGTTCCGGGCAGAATGCCAACCCACGTTGGTCCGTACGGTGCGGCACGTTATCCCGGCACCTTGCTGGGAACGGTACCGGGTTATTACAGCCCGGTTTCCGGTTACTCGAAAAGTCCAAATTCCACCTACTACACCAGCGGTGTACAACAACCGCCGGCCCTGGAGCTTCCGGTGTGGCCTCGCAGAATGCCAGCCGAAGAAGAGCTTGGAACTTCCCCTGGTGGTGCACTAATGACCCTAGGGAATTCCCCTGCAGGTCTAGGTACCGGTGGACCACCGAGTCCAGCTCACAGCGACTCTGATGCATCAAGTTCCAGTCTCGAATTAGGATCGGTTAGACGAGGTGAAAATGCTCAACTAAAATGCAGGTGAGTTATAATTTTATTGTACATATAAATAGAAATTATGTAAAGAAAGATCTAGGGCTCTTTAGTTATATGAAATACCAACGGCCTTTTCTATCGTTGCATTTATTAGCCGACAATTTAGTACCAACTTCTTGCCAACCTGCGGCTGTAAGTAAACAAATATTTTTATCGTGGCGCTCATCAGACTCGAGAAAAAATTCAGGATATCTTTCAGTATTAATTTACCGATATACACATCGCATGGTTTATGTACGTTGCACCGGTTTAAACCGGTTAGCCATGCTATCTTATGTTTTCAATACAAATACTGATACATATTTATCTCAACGTTCTCCATAAGTACAATATACTGTCAAGTAACTGAGTAGAAAATATTTATATCTAAATCAAAAAAATTTACGAGCAATTCTTATCAATTTGAAGAATGGCCTTCGATCATACACATGAGATATTTTACACAATCAATATCCTACACTAAAATATTAAACACGCAAAATTTCTGCACATAAATATTCTACACTTAAGTCTCCTACACCGAAAATAGTCTGCACCAAAGAAAAAGTTTGAACGGGAAGCTAAGCACTAACAAGTTTAATATTCGGATAATGAATTATTTCATGCAAAGAACTGTGCACCATTTTATTTTTACCGACCTGAAGATTGTATGTGGAAAATTGTGCACCACGGTTTCATAACCCTGCATGGCCGATTAATAGCTGTGCACAGAAAATCTTTACATGAAAAAATGTGCATACATTTTTTTAAAAACATTTATACGGATGTTCGAATCAATTTTAACCATTAAAAGATTAAAATTCTAACCTAACCTAATCATTTACAAACCTATCATAGCAATACGTTCTTTTGTAGCACTCGCTCGCCGGCGCTATTTTTATAACTAAAGTTATTAGCTACTATTAGGCTCAGTAATAATACAGACACATGTATGTTATTGGGTAAATTTTGCGGGTTTATTATTTAGTGTAGGATATTGGTTGTGTAGAATATAGCATGTGTAGGATCGAACCGTGTAAAGTCGAGCGTTCTCCGGCTTTTTGTTATCACCGCCATCTATTGTCTACATACGTAAATACAATCAGCGCCTCTAACGCACAACCAACAATGTGGTAGTCATTGACGTTAATAGCCGTATCGAATAATACGACGCAACTGAGAGATAGACGTAGTAGAGACTTGTCGCATTTTATATATCAGATGCACGCAGTAGTCTCATGCTAGGTGAATACGTCTGGTGAACATGCTATCAGTTGTACGTAGCATTTAACTCTTTGGAAAGATTAATAAGATGGCTGACACGAAGAGAGCGTGACCCAAAACTGATATCATCAATATATGCAAAGTTGCCAACGAACCAATTGTGATTTATAATTTTACATTACACATACATTTTAGAGATTCCATTTCTCCTTGAAAAATTGAAATATCACAGATTTTTATATGAAAATTTTTTTCATTTTTTTACCTCAGTAAAGGATCGTACAGGCACGGGTCAGGGGGGGGGAGTACTTCAGAGTAACGGAAAGATGTGCTAGTTCCGCATTTGTATCCTAACCTATCAGTCTGATTCAAGGTCAAAGGTCGATAATCAGTCTTTTTCGGGGTCAACAACGTTTTTTTCCTTTTCTTCTATTACTATGCAACATTCCGAAGACACTTCAAGCATACGTCATACCGTATATTAATATACCTACTCTTAATATATTTTTAACTTTGCTTGTTTTTATTTTTCCCAATTATAACAATTTTTCATTAGTTTATTCTCTGCGGGAGTCTGTTTATCTTTGAAACATCATTATACTCCTCTTCCTCTTTATTGAAAAGTTGAGTTCGGTCAGTTGACCAATTATTGCCGGGTTTTACCTTGATCTTTGATTCTGTAGACTCTTGCGCGCATGCCAAATTACCGAGGTTGCCACAAGCTGGCGCTGTCTTCGCCGTAGGTAACATAAATTCTACTTGAATAGAATGGGACACTAAATGACAATGCCAGATGAACTAGAGTCAAACGGCACAATTGTAAAATGGAGAGAATTAACATCAATTGCTTAGTACAATTTCTTATGGCCAGTGACGCAAATCGCGATGATCTTTGATAATTTATTATGAACATCTTGAAAAACTAGTCGTCGGATTTTACGATCGCTAATAAATAAGAAGTATTGAAGACTCGCCGAATCGTTTACTGCCTTTGTGTAAATATTAATTAATTCAATAATCAACTAATTTGCGACTTGAATGTTTATAATAATTATTATTATTCTCAGTATCACTGCTAGACTTTGACAGTGTAATCAAGGTGTCAGGTGAGATTATTGGCAATTAATACTTGTTTTTCCGATGAAATATGAGCGTCTTAATTGACAGTTTGTATTTTCAAGTGAAAAAAATGTGATAGTCACGGAAATTGTTAATGACGCACCTTATGCTTTTCGTGTCGCTCTTTCTCTTTTGTTTTGTCGTTTACCTACAAATGAGAAAGGATAACATAGTGAGAACTTGTATATGCGTGCGCAAATTAGTTACATACGCACGTTGATAAGAGGCATACAAACAGCCGCCGGTGGCAAGGTACTCACAGGAACGAGTTTGAAATATAATGTAAGCTCGTGTTTGCACTCAACCTATGTGTACGAATCTTTTCAAGAGAGAAGAATGCAAAAAAAACTAACGTGAAGACTGCAGTCCAGTAGTTTTTAGAAATATAAAAAATATTTACCATTTTCGTTCGATTCGTTATGGCGTGTACAATGTGGACTTTGCACGATACCATTAACATGACGTCGTGCCTTATCAATGTGTCTCATCAAAATTAATGAAGTAAGCACGATATGGAATGCCAATTAGTGTCACTAATTATAGCACTTGAATCATTCTTCATTTTTGTTTTTCTATAGATTTTTCATTAGTTAGTCATATTGACAATATTATTTATTTTATTTAGCAGTTTATGAGCTCCCGTGGCTGCGTTCTGTAATTTAAGGATTCCTTTATACTTTCAGATGGACCAACTGTGGGCGATGGTTTACATCTTTGGAACAGCTTGCGGGTCACGTGGCAAGGTTACACGCTGCACCTGGTCCTCGAGGACTTTTTTACTGTGGATGGGAAGGATGCGCGCGCGGCGAACGCGGTTTTAACGCAAGGTGAGCTTTCTGATCATTACGAAATAAAATAATGTAACTTGGCTGCAGATAAATTTATATTTGCAGAGCAGTCGAAGCTGCGAACAAAATAAAAGCTCCCTCGTCTATTCTTCTTTATATTTATTTTTCTTTTCCGTTTTTGTTCAGGTACAAAATGCTGGTTCACGTTCGCACGCATACCAACGAGAAGCCCCACCACTGCTTTCAATGTGACAAGAGTTTTAGTCGTGCTGAAAACCTGAAAATCCACGCCAGGTCTCATACTGGGGAACGTCCTTACGTATGCCCTGTCGAAGGATGTAACAAGGCCTATTCAAATTCATCAGACAGATTTAAACACACGAGAACCCACGCAGTGGACAAACCATATTGCTGCAAAGTACCGGGATGCCCAAAACGTTATACGGATCCATCATCCTTAAGAAAACATGTTAAAACTTACCGACACTACGTCAACAACAACAACGACAAACTACAAGAAAAGAGTTACGAGGAAACTAATATTCAAGAAAAAGCACATTTCGAAACGCCGGAAAAACAAAGTGTACACTCAGAATCCGATAAGAAAGACTCTAGTATAGAAAGTAGTTCCGGTTCGAGTCCAAAGGCCAGTAACAGTTTTGAAGAACAACGAAAGTTTGTAGAATGGAACAACATGTATAACCTCAAAGAGACTCCGGAACTTCTAACACCTCCAAAATATGAACCCCAAGAGGTGAAGATTTATCCAAGGATTTACGATGAGAATTATATTATTCGTGAGAGGATTCAATCAACCCCCACTTATGTACAAACTGTGAGTCAGGAGCCACCATCGCCAAGAACAACTCCTCGTATGCAATCGACACCAATAAAAATGGAGGAACATCCGGATCCAGTGATTAAGACGACGAGCACAGCCACTGTGGATTATCGAAACATTGATTCGATAGTTAATGGAACACCTTGTAAAAAGGATAACCCCGATCCAGTGAGACATTCTGTTATTAAACGAGCTGATAATTTGAAGATGGAGGTGGAGCCACCTAGAGAGGAGACCAAAGAGTCTGTGGAGTGTTGTTGCAGACACAAATGCTGTGCCCACAGCAACGATAATATTCTAGAAAAAACAAAGATACTTTCGGACCTCATACTCAAGGCGCAAAATCCACTATTTCGACATCTACTTGGTTCGGTAGATTTGCAATATGGATTACAAAATATGTGGAGTAACATGGCGGACAATGCCAACACCTGCGGACAGGATCTTCGAGTCAAGAGTAATGATGGTGTCACTGATATGGAGCAGGAACTTCCTCTGGACCTGACAATTAACAAATGATCCACAGACCAAATATTATTCTTATTCATAACGAGGTTTTCTTTCATGCTCCGGGGTCTAGCGGGTCTATATCTTGGTTCGGCATCCAAGTCTTTTGACACAGTCAAGCGAGTTATTAGCTCGGTTCTCGTTAGGGCTGATGTATTCAAATTTTCGAAACAATCAACTTAATTCTATTGCAAGTAATACTTTGTTACAGAAAAAATCGATGTAAATTAGATTGTACCTAACTCGCTTGATTTTGTGCGTAAGATGAGAATCCGTTTCAAACGTTCTGATGAGATTGTAATGCCAAAAAATATATATATATCTATATATATATATATATTGCATTTTTTAAATCGATTCCATACAATCGATCAGAACCATTTTGTTAAACAAACACGATTTGCTCAATGTTAAGCCGTAGATTGTACTTGCCCTATGCTCTGTTTTTCAGTTCGAATATTTGACGGGTGCCACGAGTGCCGTGTAATTAAAACAACATTTCATTCGAAATGACAATGATTCTCGAGATTTCAAGAAGCGTTTTAATAATTTTACAGTACAACACTTTACCATGTAAAAATTGTTACATGAATCTTCGGTGTGCTGTGGTAAATATATTTACTACTTGGGAATTGAGAATCTTGTTGAAGCATGAGAATCATGTCAGTTTCGTTTATGAAAATACGATGGCCATTATAAAATAGATTGAGAGAGCGATAAATATTATATCCGGTGGTAATGACCTTGGGCTCCGTAGCAACGGTCGTACGCATGTAAATAATATATTTGAAGAGGAAAAAAATGGAAAAACGGATTTTTTTTCCACGAGAAATTTTCGAATTTATCTTTAAGAAAATTTAAGAATGTTCATGTGTTCCATTCGAATTTGTTCGCAAAGCCTGCACTGAAATATCCTCTAATTTGCGTTTTGTCTAAAGATAATGTTACTTGCGTTCGTAATAAAATGTTATTCCGAATATAATTTATTGGCGTCAAATCTAAAAGTCAAAGCTTTACCAACAAAATCGAGTAAAGGATCTGCAATCACTGATTGTGCGCATTTTCTATTACATAAGAGTGGAACTGAAAAAAAGATACGACCGGACCAAAAAAAGGAAAAAGGCCTTACTCAAAAAGGCTGATAAAAAACATGAATAAATCGAAGAAAAGAAATGTATAATGACGTGAAGCTATCCAATAAAGTATATTATTTATATGAAAAGAAACATTTATTTCATTAATTTATTAATGTTAATTAATAACAAATCATTATAATTAATGCTAATAATCTTAAATGGCTGCACTCCTAGTTATGGCTCGTGTGCGCTTTACATAAAAGAGTGTCATTGCTATTTTATGCTTTTCATACGTTTCAGCTTTAACCCTAGCAGGTCTGTGAGACCGAAGATTTTCATTCCTCTAAAACTTTTTAACAAATGCGTTAGATTCCTTGTAATCAAATCGAAACGCCAGACTGACTAATACGAATAAGCGATAACCCAACGCCAAAAATGGTTTCATTAAAAATTATAACACTTAAAAGTAAATGAGCCATGAAAAATCTATGAGTATGCAGTGTTTCGTGGGAAAAATTCACCATTTTTAATGAGAAAAATAAAAAGAAATGGACTTTTAATTGCTCAAGAGGTTACTTGGGACCATTGAGTAATAATATGCCGAAATAACTATGTAACTTCGCTATAATTAAATATTATTTAGATGTGTATAGTGAAATAGAAGCGTAAAAATCTCAGAAATATTAAATAATTTAATTAAATTCATACAGCAATTTGTTAAATAATTATTTGATAAATAATGGAAAAGATCGCAAAAAGAATAGCAGAGCATGGAATAGTGAAATAATACGTAAATATTCTGTCGCACAATATTTATTATATAACAAATATATTTCGAATCGTTGAAAAATATAAAAATAAAAAAGCATATATTCCGCTATTTAGCCGGAGCGCAGACCCAGCATAATTTAGATGTGTGTTCGGAGCACATTCACTTCCTGCACCGCAAACACTAGGTATCGCGTCTTACGGCTGATATTTGATGGGCACATTACACCATTTTATTTTGCTTGAGCTTGTTTGACGCTAGTAAGTTGCGCGGATTTTCTTCTGGCCATCCGGTAATGCCCTCGAATCACAATGCTGCTGAAACAAGACGCGATTGCTATCTTCCACCGTTCTCGAACGAAGCTTCATGATGTACTTGAAAAAAACTTACAGAAATGAAATATGAATTATAAGAAATAATATCCTGTACTATAATTTTTGTACTAATATTTTTGGTTTTTAATTCTAATTTTGTTTAATAGTTTATTATTTTTTTAGAGGTAATAGAAATGGTCCCATATTCCGCAATCCGATTAGTAATGTTTACAACTCGACTGTTATTGGGACATTGATCTTATTGTGTCACATTGTTAAGGGACTGTCTAAAGTTTTTTCCCTCGTGTTTAGAAGCGCCTTACTATACTGGCATAGAAAGCAAGGAACTTCGAAATTTACACAGACTGCCGTATGGCGGGCTAGGGTTAAATTGAAGAGTCAAAGTTTTAAGAATTTTGAAAACTTTCTTTCTTGACAATAAAAAGTATTGGGATACAAAATAAAGAACAGAATATTTCTGAAGCCAATTACATAATAACGCAACTGTAATTCTTACGAGTCCGGCTAAGACTATAATCAGTCTAAATTTGTTTTTTCGGCAGATAACAGTTAATTAAAACGGGGCGACTAGATGTCCGTCGCAGAGTATATTTATAAATACAAATATCTCAATCTTATTTTTGAATATTGCTATGCAGACAAAAATGTATTTTATATATCTTGTTGAACTTAAAATTGCTTTTCAGATATTTTATGTGTGTGCACGAAAATTGATTGATGACGTCAGAAGCAAGGAATCTTTATAATTATTGTACTCCTTAATTTTCTATTATATTATTAAATATTGACTTAACCAATTTCCGAAGATGTTAAAGATGGGCCGGCATTACGTCTGCTTCATTTTTATAGATTTTTCTTCAAATGCACTTTGATAACCACCCAGATTCCCTACCGTATAAGGGAGGGTGACTAAACTAATATTTTGATAAATTAATGAAAACCAAAGAGCAAAAAGGATTATTAAGCTTCCCTCACTTCTAACATCCCGTGCACATGCGCCCACATAGAAATGACAAAAGAGCAGCCCTAAATATTGAATCGAGCCGAATACTCGCTAAAATTTTAAATAATAACTGTTGAAAAATAAGAATGACTACTTGTATCAAATATTTAGGATAAATTTCCATAGAGAATAGCCACTGACGAAAATCATTCAAACATGACGGTTTAAACATTTATTCCAATTATTGTTTCCACAGGAAACGCACACTTTACTTCATGATATACTGTGTCCCTCCAGGAGTTCCTCCATCCCATCTTTGATTATTTTCAAATTCTCCAAATCTGTATTTATCGTGGATATGAGTTGCACCATTCCTTGTTGCTCCATGTTAAGATACTGCAAAATTAAAAAATAACATTTTTTAAAGTAAAATACATGGCCGTGTAGAAGTAATTGAAATAATGTCTACTCACAGTTTTGATGTCATCCTGAGCTATAGGATCCATAGTGTATCGCTCGTAATTCTGTGAGTCTATGTGCCTTCGCATTCTTAACTGTGATAGCATTTCGCTAATTCTCCCTTTGAATTGAGTCGGTGCGCTAATTTGTGAGTGCATCGCTTCAAATCTTTTCGTCAAGGCTTCCTCTTCAGGTTGCAATGACAGTCCAGCCTTTCTGCTGATCTCTTGACGAACTAGAACCTGCATTACCAAAAAAGATACTCATTCGATTTTTTTTACATTAATAATTGCTACGTAGAGTTTTAAAAAAGCATAAGTATGCCTACTTGAAGAACTCTATGCTGTAATTCTAATAACGTCCTCCTGTGTTCCTTAAGTCTGGCTTGTGTAGCGGTATGTTGTCTTTGAAGACCCTGAATTCTTTCAGCTGCTAAATCCAGAAACGCCCTGTGTCTGGCAGTTTCTTCCTCTTGACATTTAAGTCTGTTTTTTACTTGTTGAAAGCCAATCATTGGTACAGGGATATAAAGATCAGGATTGGGATTGTCTAATTGTGCCTGCTTCCACAATCTGGGATCTATCGAGCAGGGTGGGTTGTCCAAATATTCCTTGAGTTGAGATGGATCTAGTTTTACTTGGGCAAATATATTTTCCACGCCCATCTGTGTCAGTTGCATTTTTTGCATTGACTGACTCAAATAAGCTACTAGTTCGTTTGCTGGTATCTTTCTGGATGACCCTGTTACTCCCTTTTCCAAAACAAAAATTGTCACTTGACCCTTGCTATCACCCATTGCCTTCATGCTGTCAATTGTCAGGGTGAGATTTGGTTTATTTCCCAATATACCATTTAGCGACGCTATTATCTGTTGCTTGCCATCCTTGAGTTCTTGTTCTTTTTTATTAAAGCAAAGAACAACAAGACCGTCATTGTTGTCAGCATTTGGCATGCGACTATAGCCAATGGCTTTAAATCTGCAAAGAGGATTCTCCTGTGTCAATTCTATTGGCGCTGCTGTTGCTGAATAATAAGCCTTTCCAGTTCCCCATAAGGCCTGAATTAGGTTCCACCGCGCTATAGTATTATCACGTTCGTCATTAAATAATTGACAGTTGAATACCGCATTATACAAAGCCTCTGTAATGGAATTGGCTGCTTGTTGTTGTTGTTGCTGTTGAGTTTGTGGCTGAGCTAGGGTGCTTCCAAAGCCGGCAAATCCGCTACCAAAACCACCAAATCCAGTAGATGCACCGGTGGTAGCCGGTTTAGCACCAAATCCTCCAAAACCAGTAGTAGCACTAAATCCTGTATTGCCTGAACTTGCGGTACCAAATCCGCTGAAGAGACTGGGCGTTGACGTTGTTGCAGTGTTACCAAAACCACCGAATCCACCGAATCCTGTTACATTTGTTGTCGAGGTTGTACCAAGTGCACCTAATCCACCAAATCCAGTTGAAGAAATTGATGTGTTGCCAAATGTGCTGCCACCGCCAAATCCTGTGGTTCCTGTGGTGCCGAAAGTACTGGTACTAGTAGTGCCTGTTCCAAATCCAGTTGCTGCCGGTGTTGCAAATGCTGTTCCAATTCCAAAACTTGTGGACTGAGTTGCAGGTGTACCAAAGGCACCAAGAGCTGCTGTAGATGTTACTGGTGTACCAAACCCAAAGGATGTTCCAAAACCACCTGTTTAAAAGAATATTCCATGAATTTGGGTTATATTTTATCAATATTGTTTGATTTTCTTATTAGACAAAATAAAAGACAAAAGTTATGTTAGATAAGTTAACTAATTCTGGAAATCTAAAATTCTTTGAAAATAAATTCGAAAGAAAAATTTATAAATATAAATTTATAATTTATTTATAAATTTATTAAATTTATAAATTTATTTATTTTTTATTTATTTATTAATTAATTTATTTATTTCACATGTCATGCAATATGATATTCTTTTGTTTCAAAAAAGTAAGCTGTTATATGCCCATAGCATAAAAGAGTTATTATAGAAATTTACTGGAAAAATTATGTCTTTTTTAAGTCAGAATAATCACTGGATCGTAAGTATTTTGTAAAATAGATTAACTTACTGTAGGAATATATTTTTATTCTTCGTACCAGCAAAATTATTATCGATTATCGCATAACATCCCAAGAGAAATGGGTGAGGTTACTGACACAACAACAGATCATGTAATATATACTACATATTCTGATGAAGCTACAGAAATGTTAAATGAAGAAGGAACAACTTTTACAGCTATTGGAGTAACCTTTTTTTTAAATTAAATCAAATATAAACAATACTGCAATTATTGAATAAAGTTTAAAACTGGAATAAAATTTTATAGGATGTAACTGCAGAAATTATGCTAACAACACCAGGAAAAATACCAAATGAAATGTATGATTTAGAAGATACAAGTACAATAGAGCATAAGACAGAAACTACTATGGAACAAACTTATCCAACAATGGCAATTACTACTGAAGATTTCACTGACGAAACACAAACGATTAATACAGATGACTACAAAACAACTACTGAAGAAACTGAAACAGAAATGGCATCTGGTTTTACTAATCATTCCACCGTTTTCGTAATCCTAGCAGTTGTATTAGTGACAGTAATACTGCTATGCTGCATTATAGCATATTGCATTTCACGTGTCAGAAGACACAACTGCAATTATTTCAACAAGGATGATATTGAATGTGATCCTGAATGCACTGGAGTGAGCCAGCCTTTACTAAGTTCAGATAAAGGTTCAGAATCAACTAGTAAAACGAGTGCATCATCGAAGAAATGACGTCGTAAAAGCCATTGATCCTAGTATCACTTTGGAATAGCTTTACGTATATTCTAAACTAATACCCAGATTGGTCAACAAAGTAAACTAATCTATATGGTCAAAACTACATCGAATATTTACAGAATACTAAATCTATTCGTTCGACATGGATTTTTTTTTCGAAGATTCTGTAATTTTGCTCACAGGCTTTATCACGATTATTATTAACCGTCCTGCTGCGTATATCAACAAATAATGTCCACATTCATGACAACCTAACCTAAAAGTATATACTACGAGAGTGGTTTACCAGGTTTTGCGGGTGTAGACGCAGCTGCACTTGCTGTACCGAATGTAAACGTTGATGCTGTCGCTGGAGTAGAGGCTCCAAAACCGGTGCCAAAAGACATTGTCTTAAATAAATTATAAGCAGTTACAATTCAGATTATCGTCCACACGACACAACTTTCCCGCTTAACACTACACAAACCCGCTGAACAGTAGTGCAGCTATACTCATCATAATGGCAACTTCTGTATACTCATATTTGAATAGTCACACAAAAAATCTTAAAAAATACAAAATACATTTAAATGCAAAAGTATATTAACATCTGCTAGCTTAATGAGCTTTAGACAGTGTTATTTATGACTTGTTTTTTTTCCTAACGAATATAATTGTAATATGTTTGTAACCATTTTTATTTAGTCTCTTTATTATTTAGACACGAGAACAAAACAATTTTCTTTTGTACAATATATTTCCAAACTTAGCATGGATTTACGTATTTTGTTAAATAAAATAAATATGCATAGCGAGTGTAATTCATTTCGGTATTCTTTTCTTTTAAGTTTCACCATATTTACCTAAAAATTGGTGTTTAAGAAAGATTATTTCATTCTTGTGACTTTTCACATTCTTACAAATAATTGTTTAAAATGTTCACGGAAATTGCAATACTATTACCGTTGTCTCACGATGCACATTTATACGGATAAACTCCCTGTAATAACAGAACGAGAAAAGCAACAAATTATAACGCTTTTTAAACGACTAATTACACAGTATATAGTCCCAATTTCCTTAATGCAATATCATAAATATTATATTCTATATAAATTTACTTTCTTTAACGTCTCGATAAAATTTGTATCCTTGAAACGGTATCCGTTTTGGCATTTTTTAAAAAGATGTGTTAATGCATAGTTTTGAAAACTATCGCAAATGTTACTTGCCACGCACTCTTTTATTTATTTTATATTATTTTCTTTAATTAATGCTCACGTTCTCTTGCAAAAACGCATAGGACTATCGATAATTATTAGCCCGTTTGAATGTGTTTTATTGCTTGTCTTTTGTGCGCAAATAATACACGTATCTCCTCGATCACAGGTCGATCAGCCGACGTGGTCTGTTTCTGAAATCAAAAATTTCGACAAGAAGTGTTTTGAAATTGGTCAGTTAGAAAAATTGTAAAAACTTTTCAAGCGAATTCCATTCATGAAGTAATTTTTAAATGGGCTGCAAATATAATTATTATATATTGATATCTTTAGCAGCGCGTCACCTAATTTTGATTAGTTTGCATTATAAAAAATTCCATACCGATAATAATCATTATTCGAAATACGTTTTAACAAGAAAATAGCGTGCTCATTATGGTCCGGATTCACAATTGGTCTACGCATACAGAGAATGCAGAAGGTATAATACCATTCCACAGGATTCTACTGTTAATCATAATTCCAAAATGGCATTACCTCATCAAGACTCCCAAATTACTTTATGAATGGCGTGCGTGTTCGGCAGAGTTTAAATCTCGTTAGCATAGGCATTAGTAATGTATATCAACTACTTTATATTTTTAATTTTCGGTTATTTTTGTTCTTTAGTTATTTTTTATATTCAAAAAAATCATCTATTAGTCATTCTACGTTCACTTGATGATCGAAATGCGGCTAATTTGGGAGGAGACTTCATGAGGTTCACAACGCAACGGAGATATTGATATATTCGCAATTATTTAGTATCATTTGGAATTTTTGTCTAACGAGATTTAACTGCGTTTTATATTAAATTTAAAAAATTGACATATAAGTGACAAATTGTCAGTCGGCTAGAGTTGTTATCTGTCTAAATAATAGTTTACAAGCAAAGTGTTTTGAAATTTGCATGCGACTGACAACATGTCCTGCTAAGTTACTTACAGTAAGAAAGCCATTAAACTTTTATATGAATATTCTGAATTTTCGAATTTCTTTCAAACTTCACAATGGCCTTGTTGCTTATCATTGTTGTTACATTATATCTCAATTATAAAATAAAATATAAATAAAGACAATATGAAATTAATTACGTGAAAAGATGATATAATGATACAAGCAAATGCAATCCATGTGTTTTTGATTGTGAGTTAAAATAGAAATAAAGATATTTTTTGTAAAAAAATATGTTTATGTCTCGTACGTCTATACTTGTAATTTCATTGCATCTTTTAGTTCTATCAACAGGCCAAGGAGCCACCTTACCGCTGTTTAAAGAAAAGATTAGCAATGGCCGTAGAACAAAAAAAAATTTTAACAGATTCATTAGGCCGAAGCTCTGTTTAACGATTTTAGATTTGATGTCAATTTTCAAAATTATACTATCGCACATACAGTCACATTGGTTTTCTTCTTAGACAGTATGCATATTTAACATTTACCAACATTTATACGTCGAGATTACTACTACCATGTATCTCTTTTGACTATTCTAAAAAATCACGAGGTATAATTGAAAAGAAATTGATGAAAATGCGAATTGATTGAGATACCATCGTGAGCAATCGAAGAATAAATATGCATGTAGTATAACTATGCATATGTATATATTATAGACACATCTACATCTTTAAAACCTGTAAAAAAATTAAGTAAACTGTAAATTCTCCAGGGGATTGTCTCGGATATTTTTGAAAAATTCGTATTTCGTTACTGCTAAGTTTAGAATTTAAAGATACGATTCGGAAAATTCAAAATCGGAAACGGATGCGCGGGACGATTTCGTGTACACAGAAAATCCCCCACCGATGGCACTATCTGAAGTTGCTTCACCAGTAACAAAATCAGCAACTATCAGAGAATCCTTAGGAGCATTTCCACCAGATCCAGTGCCTCCACCAGTACCGCCCTTAAGCGAATCCCTTTCAAAAAGTTTCTGTTTGAGAATACGTATCTTCTCTTCTTTCTGGAAGCAAAGACATTTCAAAAATTCTTTTAAACCTGTTTCAGAGGAGTTTGCATAACTGAAGTGGGAAACTTGAACCTTTATCTGAAGAAAAGAAAGAGAAAATAAGGCGCCTCACCGCAGCAATGAGCTTCTGCAACTCATCGTTTTCACCGAGGAGTTTCTGGTAACGCTCCTCATCTTCCTTGGACATTCCCACATCAGGATTATACTTAGACTCTGCTTTGTCACGTGGATGACGTATCACTTCAATGACCTTCGGAACGAAGATCAACGCCATGCTCAAAAAGCAGCAGAATATAATCGCCAGGGCAACAAACGCGAAACTCGCGTCTTGCTGACTGGCTATCACCATCGTGACTGGGGCAGTAATAACACATAAAACAACTACGTTGTAAATTGACATACCGACGTAACGAGAATCATTAATCTGTTTGACTTTGATACTGCGTGTTTCATAGGCCAGGAAGAGACCGAAAACTAGGATGACGCTCTTGTAGCCATAGATTAAACCTACCGATATTTGGAAGACACAAAATTTGAATATGTCTATAATCGGTATTAGTATAAAAAAAAAGAAAAAAACAGTTTGCAACTTTGCTCAAGCTTACCAAGCCAGACGTTGTTGTGCTCGCTTTCACAGTGTTCCAATTCCGGTCTAATTCGTGCATCATCATCACCGGTCATCGGTGCTTCCAAAGGGAACATCTCAATCGTTCTCTGAAGAGGATCTAAACCTTGCCAAGCACCGAGGATAACAACATCAATCGCCAAGAGTGCGCTGACCATAGTATAAAGCTTCCACGGCTGTATTTTCTTCTGAATAGATGAAACTTTTTGTTTAGCCATAAACAACTAGAAAAATGGAAGGATATTTCGATATGAGCAAGCTCGATTATCTCTCGTTACATCCAGATTTGTCTAAAAAGAAGAATTCATGCAAGAAACATTTCCTAGCCGTGCAGATTCAATATATTATAGCGTCATGACAGTGACTTCACACAACAGGTATACGTACAATTGTATTCAGGATTGATCAGTGCATCACGTTACATTGGATGGTGTAATATTGCTGTATCTGGCAAAATTGAGTTATTCTATTTTATTACCTTCGCCTGATCTGCTTTTGTTTTAGTAGTTAGCCGATGCACACGCCATACTTTACTAAACATGGCACCAAAAGCGAGAGTAAATCCCGTTGAAAGCATCCAGGCTCTTGCTTGACAAATTCCTGGATATTCCCAAGGTGCTATGAATCTTCCATCAATTCCTAGTAAAAAAACTGACACGAGACAGGCTATTACGCCTACAAGCATTATGGTGTTGCATACAGGATGAGAGGACATTATAACTCTGAAAGTAGAGAAAAAATAAATAGAAAATTTTGAAACTTATTAACTTAGTAAACTCATTGAACATTGTCGAACCTTCTATGTCGATTCCATATATTAAATATTATCAGAATGACAGCTATGAGGATTCCAGCTGATGATATTGTACCCATGCAGATAAACAAAGGCAATGATACTGTTCGCAAAAGTTTTTTTACTATCGTACGGTCTTGCGGTACTTTACCCCCAATCCATCTTTCCATATTACGCCAGGTGAGATTGTCACTTTGAGTATCATAATAGCCTAATTTTACATATTTTCCATCAATGACCTGCTCGATTTGAGTGAGAGCTATACGATCACCCTGTGAGCTGAATGCTACGTAACCCTTTAAACAGTAAGAAATGTATACTTAATTTATATAATATAGAAATTATATTTTGTTTGCAATCAACTTACAGACACTCCAAGAAATTGTGTGGAATTAATAGCTGAATAAATATCATCAGCAATCTCCTTATTTGTGTATGTAAAGTTTTTCAAACTCTTACCCAGCTTATTTAGCTTCTCCATAGTCTTATTAAAGGCTAAAATATGAGTAAAATTTAAAAAATGCAATGTATACAAAATTTACTTGAATCTAATTAATTGATAGTCTATTTGTTAAACAAACCCAGTGCAACAGACCAGACAGCATCATAGGCCAATGGAGCTTCCTGATATCCTTCAGGATATCGATTATTATCAATATCATAACCATCTTCCTTAAGCATTTTATTGAGTCTCTCCCTAAAATCTTCAGATGTCATACCACTTATAGTAGTTTGATTATTTTGATTCCACATTAGAGCCTCAGTAGTTAGATGCCCTTCTGCAGCTAGTCTCATCTGTTCCTTAGTGCATGGTATACCTTCCTTATCAAGATTCACTTCGAACCAATTATCCTCATACCAGCCAATAAAAAACCACACATAACTTTTTCCATAAAGCTTCTGTTGGTAAAGTTCACACAAAACACGTCTTGCTGCCACCACATAAAAAAGTCCCACGATTATTCGCGCATCTTGACGTCGTAGATTCCTCACAGCGTCTGAAGGATCTGACAGAAAGCTCTGTCTGGTAACTATTTCAATTCCAGCTTCCTTACAACGAGCCTCAAGATCCTCCACAGTCTGCTCAGCAAAAGCACATTTCTTATTAATTTTTAAACTTGCGCTATGCATCTGTGATCTCATCATAAATAGAAGTTTTCATTTGTACATACAGAAATAAAGACTTCTTCAGCTTGTTGTAATATGGCCACGCGACTCCAGCCAAATTTCTGCAGCAGTTTTATCCTTGTAGGATTATGGACTGTAGCAGATGGATGTGTTCTAAATAGTGTAGGAAATCGATTTCTATCCGATAAGGCAGGAGACGATGCACCGTAGCACAGCTTTATAATTTTTAAAAACAGAAATTGTTTTTTATTAATTATCACTACTGTGCTCTTTCATAATGGGAAATATTGATTAATAATGTTTAATATGCTCACAACTACTAAATTCCACATTTTTGCTGCTTCAGCTACGGTTGTACAAACTGTGCTGCATCCAGCTAATAACATGAGTTTCTGCGGAGTGTTGTATAATAAATTGTACATTACTGATGCACCAAGACCAGGTTCACACTGTTAAGAAAATAGTTTAAATATTAAAAAAAATTAAAATAATGATATTCTGTATTTCTGTAATAAGACTAACTTCACTGTCATTGGAGTGCAGTTTCAATGTGAATCCTGGCAAAAGGTCTTCTTGTTGATTAACATCATCAAGGGCAAGATTCGCAGCGGGCATACAAGCCTATAAATTATGGAAATTGCGGAAAATTTAAATTGTAAACAAAAAAAAGTCAAATGATCGTGATATCGAATGATAGCATACCTGTCCACCTTGCCAACCACCTTCCCCAGCAATGGGAAAAATTCCACCAATATGCAAAACATTGTCTTCCGGTGGTAAGGAACCCTCAATGGGAATTGCAATAGACAGAATAAATATTAAAGCCAACATTTTATATATATTTTCGTGGCTCTGTGGACACATTGAGAATAATCAAATTCTCAAATATCAATCCCACCCTCAACTGAATGTAAATTCACTCATTTCAGTCTTAATTATTTTAAGGATAACTGATAATAAAATCATAACAAATTTGACGAAGGAATCATGTTTTAAGCAAGATCAACTTAAAGTGTATTTCTTTATGAAGTTTGTATTTTCTCGAGCTTTTCTCACTTTATTATTTGCAAATTATCGCCACTAAATCGTTCGCGCGATACACTCGATATTTATATTCACTCACGGCCGAAAAACCGTGAATAAATAAAAATGATGCACACAATTTATAACGTAAAAAAACAATGAAATTTTGTGGAAAAAAGGGAAATTCGGTAGTGTTTCGCAGTCTCTTATCGTACACACTTCATATTGATTTGATCCCAACTCTCCGAGTCGCGTGGTGGGGTCGTAGAATAAGGGTGAATAAGGGTTGCATGTGCGCAGAGTGAAAATCTAAGAGGAAAGTAAATAGTTTGAGGTGACCTCGTATTATAAAACAAAATCAATACAATTTATTTCATTAAAATTGATGTGCCTGTATGCGATAAGCGATTGCGTAATTTACATATAGAGTAAAACTTTCTGATCATAAGAATATATCTCTTTAATGCATTCATATTACTGGAGATGACGAACCAACGATTTCCGTTTCCTTTCAGTTTCCGTTGAATAATAAACAGTTGAACTTCGTCGGTAAAACAGTGAGACCAACCGAGCTAAACTTTACCTATGTTATCGCAGAGAACTGCAGAGAACATTCTCTGGTTATCACAATGGTCGGGATGCTAAGATGTCAATTTCCGAATGAAATATAAAATATTAAGATAGTCTGTCAAAAATCGTGCCTTCGTCATGGCCGCACAGCGTGCTTTACCACAGAGCAAAGAAGCGCTTCTAAAATCTTATACCACAAGATTGAAGGACGATGTAAAATCTATGTTAGAAAATTTCGAAGGTAACCTAATTTTAGAATATTTTGCTTGTCTTTAATGTTATTAAAATAAATAATCACGTACGTTTTATGTGTTCCATATAGAAATAGTGAAATTGGCTAAGGGTGAAAATGAAACACAGCTCTCAAGAATGACACAATGCGAACAGGACACATATGAAATGCATGTGCGTGCAGCAAATATTGTACGAGCTGGTGAATCTCTAATGAAATTGGTGTCGGATATAAAGCAGTACCTGATTCTGAATGATTTTCCATCCGTGAATGAGGCAATAGCACAGAACAGTAAACTGTTCAGGACAAAACAAGTAGAATGTGATCAGAAGCTAGCATCGTTAAGGGATGACATGGCTGCAGATCTTTATGATCTTGAAGAAGAATATTACACATCCATATACAAGTGACATTGTCATAGAATTAAAGAATTTATTCATGAGCTTGTATCAGGATTTTGACCAATGTATTGTTATCTGAATGTGATGATATTCATCAAGACTGTATGATATTTATGCAAATAGAATTAATTTTTATATTATTCCTTGCTCTTCCATTATTTGTAGTACACTACAAATACTAGTTGATCTATTACTTTCCAATAAATTTCTTCTTTATAGTGGTTATGAGGATTTTGGGTTAAAGATAATTTATATTAATAAATTGAATAAATTAAACACATGTGACAGTGATAGACTAATATCATGCGTCGCAATGACATCTTTGTACATGTGTATTAGTTTTATTACTTTAGTATTTTATAACACACAGGACAGATACATCACACAAAAATTCTAACTGGTAAGTATGTTTATAAGATGTCAATATGAATCCATGTTTGAAGTATTAATTCTTAAACCTAGGTATAATACTTATTGCATATATCATCATTTATTCTGATTACTCGCATTCTATTAATCTTTCAAACTGCACTCCAAAGAAGGGGAGGCCAAAATTTCCCAAGAAGTAAAATTCCGAATAAAGACGGAAACGACGTATCTTTTTAAAGAAAATAATAAACGGATATATACGTGATTACAGATCTCTTTATATGTATATACCTATACTGTATGGTACAAGACCAGTTCATATTAATTTTACGGGATAGTCAGTTTATTCTTATATTTTATCACTTCAAGAAAATTTATATGTAACCATTTTATAGTTTTTATGTCGTTTTAGGAATACGGAAGTTGTCGTAGCCAAGTGTTTAGTTTGGCGTAACGTCCCTGGCAAATGGCGTTATGTACGTAAAATATGGGGACAAAATATTTCTGACTAAATCCCGAAAAATGAAAAACATTACAGCTTAGCAGTAATAAAGATTACGTTTCGAAGGTATTATATCAATAACGTGTACGTTGTATACATATTAACTCTTAATTGTCTTTATTCCCATAAACAATGACTTTATGGCGAAAAACGAATATGAAAATTTTGATCCAAACATCGATAAATTAACTATTGTAATAAAAAAAAACTTCAAAGACAATTAAGTGCTTAGAACAGGCATCCTAATGGAAACATAAAAAAAGGGAAGCACATACTTATTTTCTTAATTTAAAAAAAAATTAATTTCCATAAAAACTTGAAAGAATATTTTTATCTTAAGGAGCTAATATTCTATTTTCATTGTCTTTTGTGGGGTATCTTATTTTCCCTTTTCACTCATATTGTTCCACTTGATTCATTCTTTCAACACTATTTTTCAGGACATCAGGAATATTTTAACGACAATGGCGCATCGAATTCTAGTCGTTTTCGAAAAATGAATAATAATGTAATATATACAAATTTCATCCAGAATTCACTTATAATAAATGAGTTCGCCACACTGGTGGTTCTGGCGTACAATTGCTAATGTTGGTAAATTCGAAAGAAATGAAAATAAAGGGAAAAATGAACAATGTAACTTGATACCATCAATGTTTAATAAATGTTTGAATTAAGACAAAAACAAAACACGAACAAAGAATAAAATAAGAAATAAAAATAAAAGAAAACGGCTTTGGCATACAGAAACTCCGCATGGAATGAATATAAGCGATCAATTTAACTTCTTTTAAAAATGATAAACGGTTTCCTGCCAAGTTTCTCCTTTGAGCTGTGCAGTCAAATTTACAATTTTTTAATCTTTAAACGCCATTCTTGGGTGATGCCATTTAACCTTAAATACTCTAAGGTGACACTTATGGCCCTACTTTGGCAGTTTTCTTTATATCTAATCGGCCTACGGGAATGGGAGAACAGGGCGGGACTAATGTCTTTTTTCTCTTTTTTAATTTTTTATACTCGCATACACATACCGCAAAAACAATTTCCGCTAATTTCCTTGTCTCATTCTCACACATACACGCGTACCCTCATAAATTCCTAATTACTCGTAAGTTTAACTTCATGACGGCTATGCGACTCGATTTTTAATCGTACAATACACACAACGTTATGGACTTTTCAACGATTTGACGAAAACAAAACAAAAGTTTTTAATCTCACGAAAAGAGTTCGATACAGGAGAAACGAGAAAAGCAAAACAATATATTAAATTGCGTGAAACGGCACATAAAACCAATTGTACTCGTTGACTCGATGCCTGCGGGTAATATACAATTACATATTAAAAAAAAATAAACGAAAACGAAATAATTCAAAAGAGAAAGCTCGAAAGGAAGAAGAAAATTAATTGTACAATGATCCTGGTAACAATGATATGTGCCTTATGTTTATGTTTTTTAGGAAATTGAACATAAACTCTCTTCGTGAAAAACCGAAGAGTCGAATGTTTCATTTTCTTTGAATTCTCGTTTTTTCTCTCTTTTCTTGACTTTTCTTAGTTCAACATTCAACCTCGCACTCTAAATTTCTTTATTTCGCTTCTTACATCATTAACGCGAACCTAGTTGGCAGTTTCGATGATTCATTGTATTACAGGAAATAGTTTATCGCAACGGCGCGTAAACCCCCTCACAAAATCAACACGAAAACGCGTCATCATGAGGTCATTTCCTTACTCATTGAAATACAAATATAAATGCATATACTTGGAATGATACTGTTTAACATTATTTATGCTTGGTCGTTCACACGTGCCCGACTACGTTGAATGTTCAAATTTTTTCAAAAAAAGGAGGAGGTATATATATATATATATGTTCATCCTGCTTAAAATTTGCAGGGTCGTAGTTGCTTATCGTCGTTATTATTATTATAGAATATTCAAAATAAATTATAGAGGTCTTCCTTAGGAGACATTGTTCATTCAGAAAAGCATATCGGTGGTCGTTTCGGAACCCCAAGCTCCGCCATCTTGCGTAGGCTTCAGATAATCCACTTCTGTCAGGCTTTCCGGCTGCTGGGACGCACTGGTTGAACCCGAAGATATCGTCGTTGTTGTGACGAGGGCGCGGGTAACGCCGAGCTCGAAGCCTTCCGCCACCAGGTCGACTTTGCTCGGTGTGTAGCTGGCTAGTCCACCTCCACCTAAGGGTCAAGCACTAGGGTTCATCTAAAAGCATACATCTAGGAGGCCGGCTAGAGACAAATAAGTAGACAAAATAGACCAAATTTTTACACAGCATATAGGACTGAACGTTTCCAGGGAAAAAAGAACATTTTGGAGCCAATGCGATTGTTATCATCAGAGTAGAAACGCATTTATATATAATAACGTTATCATAATAGAAACATTATTATTTATCATTATATCCTCAAAAGATAAATAATCGCTTTTAGATAAAAGTGGACGACAAAATTCATACCGATCTTGTTTCACTATTTTTGTTACCAACCCAGATAGGACAAACAAAGAAAGCCTCTGCCAAGACGTCGTTAGAGGATTTTACAGGTGCCTCACATCTTTTTGACATAAAAGATCTATAAGATGTCGAAGCCTATGACATAAGATCTTCTGAAGACGTCTTATTGGTACCTTCGTGATTTTTGCTATCTGGGTACTGGCTGGTACTATAAGACTGATAGCAGTTGGCGACGAACGAGCAAGTTTGACACAAAAATACCAATGATTAGTAAAAGATATTAGTTACACATAATAATAACAACAGTTCGATTTTAGATTATCTTAAAGAAAGAGAGGGAGATAAAGTTGAAAAGACACTGGCTGATCTATGTATATCTAATAAGAGAAACTATACAGTCAGTAGATTGAAGAAGTAGCCAAACCTTGAAGTTAATGATGCTATTAGAAATGATTTAACGATATCGATGCTTAGTGATAACATTGTACAAGTACGCAGATAAGTGCAAACAAGGAGCGCAATCACGTCGTTCCAAGTAGTGGAATTGATCAATAAAGCAAAGTCTTCACGATAATAAGTGACATAACAGCAAAAGGAGAAGCACGGAAACACACAACCACAAAAACATATCTCATTGGAATTTATCCAAATCTAGTGAAATTTCGAAAATAAAAACATATAACCGTTATTCTTTAACGCATGGTGGGACAATTCTACACCAAGGATTCCTCAAGGGGATCAAAATCCAGATGAACATCTAGATCCATGCTAAAGTTAAGGTTATCGTTATGGTTGGTTTCTGTAAAAAAAAATGTTCACGCATTTTCCAAAATTCCTAACGATAACGATAACAACAGATTTTATTTGGACAAATTATTTATCATTAATCTACTACACGACACAGTTAGTAATGAGTTGCATTGTGGTCAATGTTAGTCAAAGGAAAGAAAAATTCAAAATTTTCTTTATTTTATTTTCTGTTCAACACTTACCGAGTAACGAAGGTAAACTTGTAGATGCTGATCGATTGCCGATCGTGGCTGCCGTCGACTGATCACCGGAAACGGAAGTGTCTGAATCGACACTGGTGCCCTCGAATTCGAGCATAGAAGCCTCGCTAGGATATTCGAATGTCCTGGTAGCCGTATCGTCAAACTGTATCCGATGCTAAAACAACAAAGTTTCAAATGTCGCATACCGAGCTAATTATCAAATAAACAATTATTTATTGCCCTTAACGGGTGGAAAACCTACTCGTACCCTTTCATCACTATCAGCCGACATTGTTACCATAAATAATTACTATTTGGCATATACAATTAACGGTATTCAAGAAGAGGCCATCCAAACATTAAAGCCCGTATTGAGAACTCGCTTTTAGTACTAATAGCGCGCTTTTAAATTTTTTCTTAGTGATTTTTAACTACACGCGACTCTGTTAGTGACTTTATGAGTGAGTTGTGAATACGGGCTAAAGACTCAACGGAAGTATTATTTGCTGATACTAATTAAGATTGCGCATTTTCATGAAAAAAGCAGTGTACTATTAATCGCCGCCGTAAAGTCGAACATATTCAACTACCGGAGACTACTAAACTAACAAATTCAGGAAAACGGCCAGTTTGGAGCAGCCATGACAGTGTGGGACAGCAACGCCGCGATATTAATTGACCTGACCAATAATATAGATATTAACATCATGTATGATGTGACTTGATGAAAAATCGAAAACACCTATACAAAAAACGCAGGTACTATTCCATTGAAAGATGAAAGTAAAATAGGAAACACTGTTTCCTTCGGCAATACCAAATTTATTAAAGTTAGAGAAAAAAAAACTACCAGTTTGTCCTGGTTACTTATTTCATTGTCTGCCATAATGTAAAGATAATACACAGGAACGGTGTTTTGATAAATGAAGAAAAATATATAATATACGAATAAAAAAAGGGTAATGACAGAGCCTACTGAATGTTAAGCCAGCGTAAAGTGTACAAAACTAAAAGTGTCACGAAAACGTGTGCTAGCACCGACCGTACAACTTCCCGTTGTACTTGAGTCGATGACCTTTACCAAGTTGGCAGCCTATTTTCATTGCTAATTACGGGTCACTGGATCGTGTCATCGTGACTCAGAGGAAAACGAGTTTAACTTCGGTCAATGCGAATTTTCAACTAGCGCCCACTTCTGGGATTAACAGTTCTATACTTGAGCACACAGGAAACACAAAGTGGCTAACAATGCACCGGCATCTTTTTATGGTGCTATCATAACTTAGCTTCTAACAGTATCAGCCATTATTTCAAGTAGAGTCAGTCCGAAGTGGACGGCTAGCTTAATTAAATGTATCCACCGTTCACTTTGAACCTACTATGACTAATGTTATCATTAATCCATCACATAAGAGTCCAACATCTCGGCAAGACGTTTGATCCGTCAATGAACAACACTCCTTCACAATAAGTACACGACCAGAGCCAGCAGACTTTACATTACCGTCTCGAGTGCTAACTCTTCCATGCGCCTAGCGAAAGCCAAAGTCCGTTCAACTTCATCTTTAGTAAATTTCGCAATCTTAGTACCCAAGCACCGATCATGCACAAGTGTCGTAAAATTGAAAAATTTATAAAAATTTACATAAAAGTGGAGTGGATAAGTTCGCCTTCTACGAATCTCATATAACAATCTTGTGCTGGATATTAAGAAGTTTTTTTATTAAAAAGAAAAATTATTTTATAACGAAATCGGACGACATTCCTCATAGCTGGTTTGTCTGGTTCACCCCCCAGACGCCATAATGGCGTTACGCTTCTGAATCGAGATATTAACCGTTATGTCGAGTCGCATATCTCTTCCTGCAGATGGCATCATTGCTTGTCTATTTAAATAAGAGGAGAAATGACCTAGCCCCGGGTGAAAAAAAACCACTCATATACACGTATGGATAAGCACCAGTTATACATGGTTCGCGACAGTACAAATAATGAAAACGGTATCCACGATTGTGCTACAGTATATGCAAAATATATCTACGCTGTAGAATATAACGCGATACAGGCATGCGTGCGATACATGAATTTCAACGTAGGGTTAAGGTACGCACACGCACTTACTTCATATAGAATCTTTGCTGGTTCAACTGTTCGATATCCTATGTGTATAAGAGAGATGAGAAAAGGAATACAAATGAAAAAAATAATCATGCGCCGAGTCAGCATTCGTGCGAATGACGATGAATCGTTATTATTAAAATATACATGAGGTGGAAGACAATAGGAGGCGTACTCTGCTGTGTACGGTTCAAGCAGGGCCGAATTTCCGTTGCATAATCGTTTCGGTCATAATCACCATTGTCGACAAGGTCGTCGAGAAAACGCATCGTAACATTTTGAAATTCTTATTAGCTTATTTTGTTTTCTCCTCTCTTTCTCTTGTTTATCCATCGTCACGCCAAATGCTCGTTGCAAATCGACAGCAAGGTGTCAGCTTTCTCACTGCTTTGACATCGCGCAACCTTCGTGATATCCTTTGCACGTTATGTTTACGCGGCAAGTAGACACATAATGTATTCAATAAACATGCTATTTGTGTGTCCGTTTAGCGTTACAGATCGCTCGTATGTATTAGTCATTCATATGGAATGTGAATAGCAATTTAACTGTTTGTATAAAATATTAGTAGGCATTTAAAGTACTGTGAATGCGTGTGTTTACCTATAATGGCCAGTCTCGCTGTATGATCTAACGTAACCTAAAATTACGTTGGATATACTAAATACCACTTTTATAGACACAAAGAGAACGAAGGCTAATGATTGCATGATTAAATATCTGCTAAATACGCTGCAGCCCATTTCTCTAAACTTTTAAGCTATGTTGTAAGCATACGTGTATATGCATAACATTATACCTATAAAAGGACAAAAATATTTGCACGATATAAAGATCGTCGTAAAATGAACTGTAAATTTCTAGATCCATTTTTTTTCTACAAAACCCATGCATGGTATGTTACACTTAGTTGGACTTTAATATAAGCAAATATAAAATATTAGAAGTTTAAATGCAAAAATAAACTTGAAATTTAGCAGTTATTTATGTCTAATCAGGATACATAACATATACAGAGCCTTTAACGTTTCTTTATATTAAGGTAGTATGGTAGAATTACGCTAGAAAGTTGACCTTACATCTTTTAATGCCTAATCGAACGAGCACAATCAGCTGCGACTGCTGGCTTAGAACCAAATTTGTTTAACGTCTAGTTAAAGAGATAATAATTATTAAAGTTGGGCAAAATTAAGGTGGTAGAGCAAAAATGGTTGTATTTAGTCAGATGTCCTTAACTTCAGTAAAAGTTAGCAAGTTAACCTATGCATTAGAATATATTTCCAGATGGCATAATATCTGAAGCGTTTACTGTAAAAAGAATGAACATCATTTACCGTATACTTATTGAGAATTTACTGTTAAACGAGACGCATGCGGCGGCTGTCTCTCTTTCGCACGTTCTTTTTCCCCATCCGAGAACGATAGAGAAAAAATGACGGTGCAGATTTGCTCGTGCAGTAAGCAGTATGATTTATTTATTGGAGTAATTATTATTTGCTAGTATTAAATTAACATTTTTCATATTCATATTCTTCTATTTGTTTTATGAAATTAACAAATTATATATGTCTATTGATTTGACTTTAGCCAAACTCTACCATGCTACCTCCATAGAAATTATTTCGTGTTCGCGCAACCCTCGCCCCTTTGTGCAATTTTCCACGCGGAATGGACATCCGCGTCAATTCTATTTGAATTTAAAACGGAGAGAGAAAGACCAATTGAAAACGAATGTACAGAATACATAAAGAAATCTGTACTTTTCGAAATTATCGACGAACAAAATAATAATTATCGGAGAAATATAAAAAATAACGAAATCAATATTTGCGTTCTTTACGACTATTATTGTCGAGTTTTAGAGTTGTTCGCGCGGAGAAACCGTTCGATACTCTCTCGATGTTAAAGTGGATCGTAAAACTCGTCGATCGTGTTCGTGATGCTCAGCAGATATTCAAAAGTTACCGAAGATCGTACCGAGCGATGCGAATTGTCATGACCGTCACGAATGTCAGTGGATTTCGCGACCGAGATGAATTGAAAGTATGTGTACGAGAAAGACATAGAGAAAGAGAGAGCGAAGAAAAATAATAATCAAATAGCAATTGGGTATGGTCATCAGCTGCTCGTAATAGCAATAGGTACGCTCATCTCATTGTTTACATCTTTACCCGTAAATAGAGCAATGAATTTAATGGTCCCCCGGATGTAAACGAGAGAAACAAGTCAGAACGACCGATTTGAGCATTTAGAATCGAGCAGCTGCGTCTATTCCAGTTTTTTTAGGTTTTTTCTCCGCTTTTCATTTACAAGTGTTCTCCCTTCCACTAATGCTACAACTTACTGTCTATGGTCTACAACTTCAGGAATCACGACAGTTATTAATAGCCGTGAGTCATTAGCAATTAGGCTAATCCATGTTAATCTCTTTTAACTCTTTCAAATCGGATTTTATAAGACACATTTAGGAACTTGTTTACGTTTTTTTACGTATAAATAAAGATATATATCAAATAAAAAAAAACATTTTAGGCCCTTAGGGTCGGATTGTTTACATACCATAAGACTTATTATTAGTACGTATTTAATCTCATCAATTATCCATACTCTAACTAAACTATTAGCATAGATAAGCGGCATAGCATCGTTTCTATAGCGCACTTCAAGGAACTTTCAATTCCAACACAAACACGTATGGCTGATAAAGCGAGTAAAATGTGGATATGCCAGCACCACGTGGGGCCAAAAAGCGGTCTATATTTATCAACAAGCCAGCCAAGCTGCTTAGAATACTTTTTTTGTATTGTTTCGACGAAATAGGAAGCACACCTATTCTTAAGTTTTGACGTGAAAGCATATACACTGTATACAGTCGATCCACGAGTTCAATTTGTTTTTTGACAGTTCGACAACAACGAAGTCTCTAGTCTCCAACACGTGGCTCTGCATAAAACGGTCGTTACAAAGTATGCTTGTGTGTGGTTTTACATTGAAATATATTCTATTTCTTATCTCAGCGTATATTTCCATTATTTATGGAAGCCAAGTGTGATTTTCTAAAAATTCCACTGCCTGTCAACTGTCAAAAATCACATTGAACTTGCAGACCGATTATACGTTGATGACCGTTTGTATCTATATCTATCTTGCGAGAAAAATCATTCTCTTTACCTTGTGATTTCTTGGTTGTCTGGAGAGATTACTGTGGCCGTTTATGAGAATGTTGTCGTTGGCGAATGAGACGTCGCAGGGAGACGGCGGTCCGCCGGTCATTTCCCATTCGGCCTCGTCAGTGGTGGAGCCGTCGAGCGTGGAATCCAGAACGATGATTCCACCATCTCCGGCCTGGAAAAGTGGAGCTTTATTCAGAACGGACGATTCACCACATTTAACTTCTAAAGGAATGAGCATGTCGAAAAGTGTGTGTATGTGGAGAGAAAGAGAGGGGCCAAGTTCTGAGAAGAGAGATGAACATTGAGTTCTTAGTGATAGACTGATAAATAAATTCGATAGTTACGCTCGATCCGACGGAAAATTATTAAGACCTTCGATTTTGAATTATCTGTACCATGAATCGGGACAAGAGAGAATTATGTGCATTTGCATGTATAAGAGTGAGAAGGATGTAAATATAAATTTCGAACAAATGTCTTGAGTTATTATCGTTCTTTTATAAATTTTCACTGTATAAAAGTAACGATAGAAGTAACAATTGTGAGTCCAACAAAACTAACTCGTTTTATTACACGACCAAATAAAAATTGAGAAAGGAATATCGTTAAGGAAACTAACAGACGGGCACTAGGATACGGCGGCATTGGATAGAGAAAGGAATTCGTGAAGTATTTATATGAAAACCCAAAACTGGTTTTGTCGACCAGTATCGTACGCGCTTAATGCAGGTAAGAGCAACTATTCTCTTAAAATTGTCATATATCGTTATTTTACGTAATCCTACTGATGAATTTCATAATTGATATCATAGGACTTATTAGGGTTCCGACTTCTATCCCTACCCCCGACTTCCCTGATTTGTCAATTCAGTTCAAATTCAAAGGATTCTACGAGCATTGCGTGAAAAGCAGTAATAAAGTAGAAAACAAGACATGGTGGCGTAACGGAATAGGAAAAAACATAAGAGAATGTCTCGAGCTGTTTTTGGTTTAAGGAGAAAATCTCGACAGCAAAAAAAAAGAAAGGAGAAATAATGAAGAGAGACGCCTGTCGAGAAATTAATTAAGCAATTAATTAATTTTTCCGTTTCGCGACATCCTTATTGAAGTTCCGTTCTACTTCCGTTATCCCCACTTTTACGCTGTTACTGTCTCTTTTCCCATCGTACAATACAAATTCTATTTCGTAAGAAAGTATTTCTCTCTCGCCCTTCTTACTTTTCAATCCCTCCCCCAGCCCCCCACCTATTCCTTTCGCCTGTCCTTGTGTCTGTCCGTCGCTAAACGGTCACATTCAATCAAGCATAACAATTGACTCTCGAGTGGAATAGCGGATGAATTCACGGGAAACTCATTAGCCTTGGAATTCATGTTAAAATGAGGTCAAATATTCAAACGGACGTAGCTATTTATTTTTCGTTTATTCCTTAGCAATTTTTCTTTTTATTTCTTATGTCCCTATTCATGGCTCTGAATATATATGTTCGTATCTTCCACGTGTATATAAATTTAATAAAAATAAGAAAAGGCTTTAAGGCGACACGAAGGCGTAGAATCTTTTTTTTTTAAAAAAAGGTAAAAATAAAGTTAACAAAATATTTGTCAGGCCCTCTAAACAAGCAGCAAAAACCGTCATCGTAGAGCTAATGCAAATACGATATCGATGGCAATGAACTTGACTCGACGAGGTCCGTGACTTCCATGAGAAATTCCCATGCGAGTATTTTTCATTACACGTCACATACGTGTAATCGTGTACACACATACATATATATCTACATACGTACACGCAGTGCTAAGTGCTCTTACGTACACGCGTTGTTATGCACACACAACACTTATGCCACTGTAAAAACGTGTATCACTTGGTTCGGGATTGCGACTCATATTTCGAGCAGACTGCATATGTAGAATAACATATGAATATACAACAGGATCATAGCGCCTCACTGACAAACGTGCCCCATATGAATGGGTATTAGAATTTCAAGGAGAAGCAGAGTATTTTGGTTACCGGATGCAGTTGTATTGTTCTCTGGTATAAATTGTAAACCATTCAAAGCAAGTGGATCCGTAATGAGATCTATTCCTGAACCAAAATCGAGTAAAAAAAAAAATATTTTTAGCAATTCACGATAAAATTCAATAAACGTTGAACTTCATGTAAATACAGAATTCAATATACCAGATGCATTCTGTATCACAAAAAACATACATTTTGGTATACTAGGATACTCGGTACCAAGTAAGAGATAGCAACTCACTGTTCGAAAAAGGTATTAACTGATCTCTGGTATCCAGTGGACACCATGATAGGACCATAAACGAATCGATGAAGAATTCCACGTAGGAACTGTAGCCAGGAATGCGGTTGCTGGTTGCAGCATTTTTTCGTACTTTGGACTGAGTTATTTTTTAAACAGACTGCATATACAGTACATCCAGAAGCATCCTTATGTAGCATGGTTTGACAAATTTCTTCAAAGAGATATTTATGTCTTAAAAACCGTAATAACAGTTGAATTTACTTGCCTCCATACAATAACATATGTTATGTTACACTCCTCGTGGAAGGAAATGGAGCAAAGGAGGATGCGGTGGCCATATTGTCACGAAACAGGACGTATAAAGCTGCATCCGGCAAGAGAACGTCCAGTGACGAGGAGGATCGAGAAGGAATATGGAACAGCAAGAAGAAGGAAAGAGAAACTAAAGATGATAACGTAAAAAAAACACAGAATAACCGGAAGTCAGCTGACTTGCACACGTCATTCACTCCCTTTTCCTTCTGGTACTTACTTTAATAAAAGTACCTCTTTTCTGGCTTCCTAATTACAGACAGTTCCCTCTTGTACAGGAGGGTGGAGGACTGGTAAACATATGAGCTCATATGTGCACAGCACATTACATGCATATATCGATCAGTACATGATGCACTGATTTTATGAATATTAAGAGCTTATTTTTGTACTTGCATATTATATTGTAAGTTCTATTTTGCACTATTCTTGAAAAGTATCATTTCTATGTAATACAGTATAGGCCGTAAGTCAGGCAGAAGAGGTTTACGTGTTCCCGATGTGTGTTCTAGTTTCCGGTTCGTTAACGGCGTCTTTTGTTGGGCGTTGCCCGACTGTGTGGATATTCAGATAACTTTAATGCATATGGTAGAATGTTTTTAATATATAAAAAATCACATGAACAAGTTTGCATTTACTCTCAGCCACCAAATGCTGCGCGAAGGTTGCGGATTACGACTGGTTAGCCAATTGAAGAGAAAAAGCGTCACAGTTCGAAAGATTCTAATCTTATTATACCAAGAGAGACGTCAAAAAACTTCATGTGCTAATACACACGTATACATGTATAACCAGACGAATGGAAAAATTGCTAAAATTAAATCCGTTTAGGAAGAAGCGAAAGATACGACCATGATTAATGTGAAATTTTGAAAACGATTTGACAGAATTTTTGTTGCCTTTCTCAAGCTTAGTCAAGACTCATGTTCAAAGGGAGATTAAGATATAGAGAAAGAGAGAGTAACGCGAGTCGCGATAGGCGGTTGACCAAATCGAAAATCATACCCAAAGCGTCGCTGTTTGTTCGTGTTCGGAATTTTGAACATTGCTTTTAAATTCCGCGTGCGGCGTAATTTCCTTTTCTTTACTCACCAGCATACATGCGTCTTCCTATCTGCTATCTACCATATGCTTGTACATACATATTACACACTACATATTACATTCGTTACACGGAGGAAAGTGAAAGAAGTTAAATTAAAGTGTCACGCATAAAATTTCTCTTCACGTCGTTTTAGACGTTCCGATGTACTTAGTGTATTGACTGTACCTATTAGATATATATTAGAGCTGCATATGTATTGTATATACTTAATACGTCCATACACCGATATAGATAATAATAGATATCTATGAAAAATATTACCTTAGGTTTTTCCCGTTTCCGTCTGATTATAAGACCATCATTTTCAATGTAATCGGGAACATCTTTGCGGTTACTAAAATTGAAAACCATGGTGTTGTTTTGTTGATTCCATGGTTTTGCATCCCATAAGCCACCACCACCACCACTACTAGCACCGGAACTTGTAGTTTTTTTCACGGGTTGTATCTCCTCTGCACTTTTTAGACTGACCACGACCTTTGTAGGCTGTTGTTGCTGTTGCTGTTCTATACTCTTGACACGATTAATTAAATTTTTTTCCAATTCTCGATTGCTCAAATTTTGCTGCGATAGATGAGTCTTTGTCGAAACCAAAGGTCGAATGATGCCGATTTGTTTTTGGGGGGGCGACGAAGTCGATGAGATCGTGTCGACCTTTTGACACCTTAGGTTTTTGCATTCATTAATTTGGGAATGCGACGTATTTGAGGTGTTCTTGGAAAGGGCTAGACTGGAAATCGCACCGATTGGCTTAACTCCCAGAATATCGTCGTCCTTTTTTTCAATATTTTCAGGTTCAGAATGCTCTTGAAGTCTGGCTGACAGTTCAGAATTCTCTTCTGGTACAGAAAAATCAACAGAAGTACCTAACAAGAATTTTGTCTTCACTTCAGCACTCTTCGAGATCGGTATTCTATCCCGAAGTTTGGAACAATTTTGATTGGATCCTGGAAGGTAATTTTTGCCGATCGTTGACTTATCGTTGAACTTGAATTGTAATGTGGTACCGGCTTTGCTAATGTTATCTAATGCAGACTTGGAAATGGTTTTGGTACCATCGACCTCTTCCTGGTCCTCTTCGACTTCTTCCAATTTAATGGTGTCCTTTTTCTCTATATCAGGACTCTTTATTCTCTCAGGTATCATTTGAGATATATTTTCTACATACGTCTTCGTGTTTATTCCATCTGTCTTCGTGAACTTCGTATCCGGTACCGAGGTTTGCCGAAAGAGTTCATGACTGGGACTCGGAGGTTTCTGCATCGGCGTGGAATGTTGACTGAAGGTTTCTCGTTTTGGAGAGGCAGGAGATGTCACGCGGGGCGGTGAGATTTTTGGTGACGTTGGCGGTGATTTCACCAAAAGTGGTTGAACAGTCTTCTTCGTATCTGGTGAACACTTGAGCTTGGGTATTATTGGTTCAGGACTCGAAATAGGCGAGAACTTAAGCTTACTTGCTGGCTCTGGTGATGGTGATGGCGAGTGTGATTTTTCGATTTGCTGAAATTTACTGACGACTGACGATACAGATTGAACGATAGGATCAGTGATGACACCGTCATTGTGATGTTCTTGACCGTCGATAAGTTCTTCAATTATCTCTGCGGTAGGTTTCTGCTGAGGAATCAGCGTCTTCTTTGGTGATCCCGGCGTCTTGGTATTACCGTTTACAAAAGGCTTCGGTTGCAATGGCGGCTTGGGAATAATTTTCTTTTGATTCTGAGCCTTGAAAGTGTCATTAATAGTTTTAAAAGTCGCAACCTTGACTGCTACCTCACCTTTAGGTTTATGCTTCTTTACAGAACCTTCAAATATCCTCATGGTGGTCTTTACTAGATCCGGTGGTGGTCTCTCGGTCTCCGCTAGAACGGGCTTGATCCTTTTTGGTTTGTTAATAGCCTTAGGTCTGTCAGTCTCACCCAATCTGCTCTCAATTTTCACGGATGACCTGTCGACGAGTATTATGTGATCGTTAGGTTCTTGTCTGAGAGCATTGGCGACGAACCTGCTTGGTACGCTATGCGAAGTGACATCATCCGAAGTGGAATTGTAGCGTAACAACGTCTCCACACTTCTGGCTCTCTTCATAGAGTCATTACCTCTCGAAGCGTTTCTGTATCGGTCCGATTTAACAACAGCAGTCCTCTTAGTGAACTGCCTCTCGTTGCTATCCCTCCAGGACTTGTCACTAGGTTCGTCATCGCAATCCAGAAGATCCTCGAGACTAGCAGCTCTCCTAAACCGCTGTACATAACTCCTAGACTTACTCGTCTCCCTCAGAGTAAGATTGAGGTACTTGCTCTTGAGCTTATTCACAATACCAGGTCCATATTGAAGTTCTTCAGAGCTATCACTTTCGCCATCCTCACTAGGTATTCTGTTCCTAAGAACGTTATTATCCATACTGTTCCTCGTAGAGTCTGCTTTAAACTCTCTATTCCTCACGTTTATTTCCACAGCACTGCTATTATCGTTATCGTGATGTACCTTCGATACGTACTTCAGGTGCGCCTGTTCGTAATCGTCGTTCTCGTTTCTGTTTACACGAGGAGCGTCCTCCGAGTCGGAGCATATAAGATCCGCCTCGAGGCGCATGTTGATCGCGACTGCAGTGTCTCCGTGGTCGGAGCCGTTGACGGGAGCAGTGGCGCCAGCTACGGCAACTCTGGAATTGGAACCATGAATACCGGCTGGACAGCAATCCTCGTCGGCTGCTTGGACAGAAAACGGGGTGGAGGAGGGCGCCGAGAACGAGGATAATGTATTGGTATTGGAGGTGCCCTGTCCGAGGAGTAGTGCAACTGGACCTGATGACAATTCGTTGTTGTTATCTTGAGGATGACTACTATTACTACTATTACTACTGTTGCCGGCTCCAATAACAGCCGAACACAACTTGGAGCTAGCTCCATTGCTAGCGAGTACTTTACTCTGCTGTCGTCTACGCTGTATGAGATCCCTTTTCCATTGGGGCACATTACCAGCGCCGGAAGCCATCTTAACGTTACTATCACGATGTATTTCAGTAGTTTACCACCCACTATACACAAGAGGTAATAACGCTGGTACTATCACCAGCGCGACACAGCACCACGCTTCACCACCGCGTTACCGGCTTATTATAATCCCTATTAAAGCGGCATTTTTTTAATTATGTATCAACTTTCTCGCGTCAGCCGATCGTTTATTCGCGCGAGAACTGGAGTAGAATTTCTCGTGCGTGTTTGTATGATATGGAGTAGAGAGGCCCAGTTACACGACACGAAAATTTAATCTCTGCTTGATAAAGATGTTGAGATACAGCAACTTATCCGTATGTTCACACGATGTGGGGTAAACGGATTTTTCTAGCTGAGTTAAGGAATATTATACACGGGAATTTAACTGGAGATATTATAATGGAGGAACGCGTGAAAATCCAAACCGACACACCTGCCTTCGTCGGGGAGCATCTGACTTTTCCAGGTACTCGACGATGATAAAAACCTCCCACAAGATGTTACTCGGATCTCCACTTTTCCTAGATCAGGCACTTGATGCCCGCTTAACCAACACCACCACACTATCGCCAACACTGATTATATCGTTCCGCAGTCACTACCAACACCGCCGTCATCAGTACCACCAGTTAGCGGCATCATCGATAGCGAATCCCCTCTAGACCTCCATCTGCGTGACGTCATCCATCTCACAAACCAGAATTATATCAAACACACGGTCTCCTCTCGTGATCGGGAAAGGGAAGTTCAATCGCATTTCTACTCGCCAGATGGAGACACAAGCAATGGCCATGGTGCATGCTTGCAATAGAGCAGCTGCGCAAATCTTGTGAATCCATCTTTAGTGTTGACTCATGAATGTATATCGAATGTTTCAAAAATGTTTTAAAAATTAAGTTAAAATGAGAGCACTGTCTTTAATTCTTAAATTTTTGTTTATTATTGGATCTCGGTCCTAAAATTACATTCAGATGATAAGGAGTGAGTTCCACCGTCTTCAAAAACTGGTTGTGTGAAGTACAAAAACCGTGTAAGTCATCGTATACTTACTATTTCTTAAGAGCCAAATAATCGTTAATTGATTGAAATTGGAAATTGCAAAGTACAATGTTCTTTTTTAATAATAATTCAATTTTTCGAATTTTAGAATCGTAATTCAATATTTCTGAGTTTTTTAATAGAACTGTGTGAAATTGAGTTTTATAAAACATAAATTTAACGTTGTTAAGAATAAGTTAAATATTTGACTTACATACAGTATTTATGAATTATATGAAATGAGTTTTTATTTTGAACTTTTTAAGTATAGAATTTCGAACTGTATATGTTATGTACAGTAGAATAGTATGTGCAGTTGCAAGAAGTCTTAAATGAAAATAATTACTAGATCAATAATAAATTTATTTCAAAATTAAAGTTTTTGTTATAACTTCTTTTTCAAACTACTTTCAAAATATTACGTTCTATACAATTTTACAACTGCTCTGAAACATAGCTTAAGAAAGCCTTCTTAGGTTAATCGTAAGAATCGTATGACTGAAAACTCCAATTTTTAAATGACTAAAATTTTCATATCGAATAATTTTTACCAATCAGGAGTCTTGTTTCCCGAGTTTTCTGACATGTACGATTATTTCGCAAGGCTCTGAAAGCGTCCTAATTGTAGTTGGTTCAGTCTTGGAGTTTTTCAATTTAACAACTCAGGTTTCACTGAATGGATTTAATTTTCATATCTTATGTATTAACTAGAAAAATATAAAACGCGTCGTACAACTCAGTGATTGAAATGTACTATCTGAAAAATTACGATAGTATTTATATGAAAATATAATGTATGTACATTGTATTTCGAACTATATGTATAGTTAGAAATTTATACAAAATTGCGAGTATGATCTATAGAAGTTTCAATAACGGAGAATATCGGATAACATAACGAATTAAAAAATCTGTTTCCATGCTGTTTAGAATTGTATAATTGTTGAGTAGTTTTTGGTACTCGGAGTAGTTCTTAATACTTGTCTTATCAAGTGAGCAGGATTATTCTGTTCAACGGCAGATGGCGCCACTAGACCCTTTAGTAAGTTAGAGAGGTATTTGATCGTTTACCATGCCGATATTGCGGCACTGCCACCGTGATATTTTCAGTTGTCTCATTTAAAAATTAGTAGGCAATAGTATACGTGCATTAAAAATCAATATCTCCTTCTAGTACACCATCTGTTCCCTACTAAGAATCAGGACATGCTGTAAGGTTCTCTTGAAATGAAATTTGTAGGTGCAAAAGCACCATTCCAGCTTTGTCGAAATAATCGTACTAGCCGGGAAACTCCGAAAATAAGACTTTGCATTAGTCAAAATTGTGCGATTTGACAGTTTAATCAATCACATATCTAACTTTTTTAGTCTTAGGACTCACCCGAAGAAGCTGTCAAGGCTTCGTAATTGAATTATTTTTATATTTCTATTTTGTATAAATATATACCACTGCTTTTATATTGTCGTAATGTGTTGAAACGGCTGACTCGAGGTTTTAAGATTTACAAATAAGATACATACGATTACTAGGGCAGATTCATTCTATTTCCGTTGCATGAAATGCTGTATTTATAAATTGACAATTAAGAAATTCGTAAAACATTGAACACACACATTTGCGAAAACGGATTGTAATCAATTAGTGAGGATAATTTGAATGGTGAATGATTCCTTACTGTTTATATGTACCTACAGATAACATTATCAATAGTTAGTAACACTTCAAATATGTAACGTGGAAACCTATGGCGCCATCTGGAATGCATTACAGGAATCATAACCTGATCCGCAGCAGGAATTCCTACGCGACAGAATATAGTACCAATGAAAAAATAATGATTGCTCGAACCAGGATAATAAACGTCTGTAGAGAAATCGAATGACAGATTTTCTATATTTTCTGTAGAGGAATATATGTACGATATGATGAATATTTAAATAAACGATTTTTTTCATCCATGTCCGTGACGACCAGCCGGCGCCAGGGGCGTAGTTAGAACACGTGTTGTGTGCCAAACAATTCAACGGTGTTATTAATAATCTTTGAAACAAATAAATACTAACTAATTTGTGATGAAATATCCAATACTTATTCATATACTAGGAGATGCTTTTTACTAGTATTTTTATACATACTCAAATACATTTTTTGGTCAGGTAAATGGTAGCTACGCCGCTGATATACGAGACTTTTGTATTACATATGATATGGCGGAGTAATACATGATATTTTCTCGAACCTAGGACTGCCAACCTAAAAGATATGCCTTTATATCCAGAACATCATCGGAGCATAAAAGACAAAAGAATTTTTTACAGATGATCCATTTTTCCAAAGTGCGTTTCACATCGCGTTATTTTTCCTGAAAGGTCTTCGCTTTTTATTAAGGCTTTCCAAAGAACCAGAATTACCGGTTGGCAACAACTCCGAACAAGGGCGTGTTCGATTGTGTTCGCGCACGCTTCACTGGTGTGTGAGTCAGACTCAATGCTGCCAACTGCCATACTGACATTTGCCAATTTACGATTAGTCGATGTCGAATCTTATTAAATTCCTAATGATGTACATATAATTTTTAAAAGTAGAATGAAATTTGCTTCCTGAAAAAGAATATACAGAACTATATATAAATATATGAAATTGAGAAAAATATGCTTTTTTTTATTTAAGATAGTCGCGCAAAGGATGCATTTCTAGCATAACTACGTATGTACATAAGGGCTATTCTCTATAAACTTTCAAGAAACTTACTATCAACGATAATACATTTACTAAATGAAAATACCAAAATAACTGAATGTCAGAAAACACGAATTTATTTGTTTAAATTACAGCCGGTTATCATTAAAATATTAGCGATATAATGATATCTGACCGCAACCGTCAAGGAAATATTTTCATGAACCTTTGGTTGAAGGCAGAGCGCCTATTTAAAATTTGTCATGCTACGCCCCTGATTTTTTCACCCGAACGTTGGTAGCTCTGTCGATGCTCTATCTAAATGTCAGTGGTGGGGCTTAGTTCGTAGGAGGCGTTGTAAGGGGGCTGCGAGGGGTGACCGGCGTGCAACGCGATTTGGCAGTCGTTGGTAGTCGTGAACCGAAGCAGTCGGTGACGGGTTGTGTCTGGTTGGTGGCGTAAGAAGCGCGCAAAAGAAGTTCGGTTATAATTCATACATCCTCATTGTAATTCGTCTGTGTTCAAAAATGAGCTGGCAGGATTACGTTGACAAGCAGCTCCTCGCGTCGAGGTGTGTTACCAAAGCAGCGATCGCCGGCCACGACGGGAACCTCTGGGCGAAATCCGAGGGCTTCGAAGTGAGTAAATGATCCACGATGATGACGATTATAATCAAGCGAGAGACTCAAGGGGAAGGGCATTTACGGTTCGGACTGAGAGGCGTATACCTTCAGAGACTGAGGAATACGACGAGGCACGTTCAGCGGGATTTAAAATATTTAAAAATGACCATTTTGGAAATCCAGTTTGGACTACGCCTTGGACTGTGCAATAAGTTATAAACTATCTAGGGAATGATTTCCATATATTCGAATTTATCTTAGCTGCAAATACTAGAAAGGATTTTAGCAACGGTTTTAGCCTCTGTCTTACTTCGTTTTGATAATGCTGCTCGGAAATATTATTAACTTAACGCGAGATTCGGCCGAGTCTCTTGATTAGAATTTTGTTGGTATTGTTTAGACACATAGAGGTTTAAAAATGTAACCGTGCCACGTAGTTACTTCTTTGTATCGTGAATTGTACGCAGACCTTAATGGGCGATCTTCGAGCTTCCCTTTGTATCGCAGGTTTTTTCCAGTGAGAAACTGCTCCGGATATATGTGGGACTTTGCTTTTCTAGTTTTTTTTTTCTTTTCTTAAAGCTAGTTCTCTGTCCAATGGCAGGGCCGTGGTAGATGCTAGTCGCTACTAAAGGGGCCCCTGGAGGGGTTCTCGGGGATTATCGATCTGGGAAATATGTCCGGGGGCCATTGTGGAGGCTACGGATTCTCCTTTTAGGTCTTTCTCGTCGGCTTGCTTCACTGCGTGGAAATATTTATTTCTTATTCGGAGTGCGAAATATTATGGATTTATTTTCTAGGGAATTTTATCAGCGACTTATTATTTCAGCTTCGGAAGAACTTAGGTACGGACGTAACAAGTTCTTTGCTTTCTTAAGAAGTGCTTACTGTTTTTGGAGTGCTGTTTCGTTTCAATAGTTTTTACAAATTAGTTTGTTTTAGTTTTAAATAGTGCTGTGGCTTAATACCTGGATACTGGCAGGAGTTATTGTAATTCTCGGAGGATTTTTCTGATTCTGTTCACATATGAATATATAAGAACAAGATTTCTTGTTTCTTTGTGCTGAATTCTTTTAATACTTTAAAAGTTTTGTTCGAGTATAAATTCTCCTTCCATTTTTGTGCGATGATCAATATATGTATGATGTTGTTCATTCTAATTAAGAATTAAATTTTGCTTAACTAAAAGACGTTTTCTGATATCTTGAGAGTAATTTATAGTTTTCATTTTAGCGACAGTGTTAAATTAAAAGTAAGAACATTTTAGATGGGAAGGTTACAATTTTGGGATAAATGTACTTATTCGGAATTTGAACAGATTAGCCGGTGTGGAGATAGCCGTTCAGTGTTGCCAACCGCAACTGAATATTTAGCGTATTTTCCAAGAAGGAATGACGTGGTCTGAAAAAATGACTTGACATTTCTAATGGTGGAACTCAATATTCGACGAGTTGAGATTTTTAAAAATTCATTTCGTCGAATGTAACTTTTATTCCTGAATACTTTGCAAGAGTGGGTATGTCGGTATATAGACGCTAGGAGGAGACAGGAGCTCTTGAGAAATTCCAAGTCGCTAGCCTGCTCTCTCGCGAACCGGCAACATCGCCAACTGGACTGGAGAGTGAGAGAATATAGATTCCAAAATGTCGCTCGATACCTCGTGGTAAGACACGAGATCCTTTGAAAGGATATTCCAGAGAAACGACACAACTTGCCCAAATAAAAGTTACAAGTTATTCTGAATAGTAAATAAAATTATTTCTTTAACAGCTTTTTTTCTTTTGTTCAATTGCACTCCAGAAAACAAATATTCGTAGGCTTTTTCATAAGAATTCCTTTTGTAGGTATTTCGAGAAGACCTTTGATAGTTTACGACAGTATTTCGGAGCACTGATACACAAGAAGCAACATAACCGAGCACAAATAATCTTAGAATATTTGTGACAAAAGAAATTTCATCCTAGTGAAAATCTAATGAGTGAAATGTTTTTGATTCGAATCGAGAATGAATCTTGTGAAAGGCATGGCCGAGAGTTCGCGAGTGCACTTTCCGGTCTGGATGCCAAAATGGCGACTGCCGGCCGGGCAGCAACCTTGCAGTGCCGTATGAAGTCGGTTATATCAATACACGCTTATCATCAGTGTTGAATGCATTATAATTTTATTGAAAACAATTTTCTTGCTTCTTTCTTCTTCTATTCGAACATTTTTCAGAGATTAAATGGTGTATAAGATTTGTTTGTAGGTTTTTCAAATTTTAAAATGACTTCTAGAATCTTCAACACAGTGCAGTACGGCAAGAGGGACTCTTTAGAGGCAGGTTTCACCATTTTAACTGTCAGTGTACGAAGACGGGTAGGCATATCAGAGGACTGCTAGTGTGATTCATACAATTCCAGTGACGTGCATAGAGCTCAGTTCACCCGTACCCTCCGCTGGTGCATAAAATGAGTCAGACTTTATTCCCTCTCTCTCTCGCTCTCTTTCTCTCTGTGTGTATGTGCATTGCTGTGTGTATACCCCTCTCTACGTTTCTCTTTTCGTTTCCTCATCAGCACCCTCGTCCTGCTTTCTATGTTCATTGCAAATGCATCGTATCGGCCATTCTATTGTCGCTAAGATGCGTCATTGCTGATGAAATACGATTTTAGATGCTTTCAAGGAATTTGACGATGACTCAGCTTATTCCTTTTTTGGCCAGATCAATCACGTGAAATCTTGTCACTAAGTGTCAACCAATCGTTTTCAGTGACAAGTCAGAGAATTTCTTCGTTCAAGATTTACTTAACGGTACCGGCTCAATGTTCTTGCGCATAATCGGCATAAAAATAAATATATGTTCACGAGCTAAATTTCGAACAGAAAGATTGTTCTTACATGTTTCCAAAAAATTATTTTTACGAAATTTTGCAACACAATATACAGTTTCTATTCATATATTCAGGAGTACAATCTTGAAGTATCAATTTGGAACGTTTCCTGCAAATAAATATACATCTGTGTCTCAAATCTCTTAAGGATCTGCCATGACACACAACAAGAGGATCAACGATTTAACGACCACGTCACGATTCGTTTCTTTTTAATTATTTTCGCGTTTCACTCGTTTCTTTCGTTCAATGAGAGTTTCACTTGCTTCGCCTGTCTCTATCATTCTTGCGAAATTTCACCGTTCAGTTCTTCACATTTTGCTAATGCAAATTGAAACATAAGCGACAATATCTATTATTGTTGTTGCTATTCCACCTGTGAGCAGCGAAGGTGGTATCGCGTGTGACGCGACCGCATTTTATCTGAAAAAAATCCAAGGTATAAAGAAAAAAAGTATATACAGCCGCGACTCGTCAATAATACAGGGAAGATAAGTTAGCGAAGCAAGGTCGAGGATTCTTCGAGCTCAAATAGCATTGAACGAACACCAAATGATACTTAATCGAGTTACTATACGTGCTTGTATTTATGTTTTCTTGGTAATATGCATTCGCGCTTCTACTTAACAGTTTATTGGCACAGAAATAAAAAAAAATGATGGTAACACGTCATATCATTCCCTACCGATGACTCATCGTCAGCCAGTCAAGTAACTCAGAATGGTCTTTTTTATTTTCTTCCTTATCATTAGGAGTTACGTAGACATATTAATGAATTTTTACATTAATCTCTATGGCAAGGTGGAGGGGGTGCTGAACTCGTTATCTCGCACATACGTTCTACTATTTCATGGCCTTGAATAACGGAGCAAAAATGAACGAAGTAGAAAGGAGGTCACCTTGGCACAAGGTAATCGTCTCCGAGAGGATTCATCGTGTCTATCGTTCTGGCTCTATGTAACACGGTACATAAAGCACCGTATACAAGGTTCAGTACGGAAGGAGAGAGTTTCTGGCTTTCTTTTGGTTCATATGTTTGATATCATTTATAGTATATACATATAACTGACATGGTATATCGCATATGTTTCCGACACACATATTACAGCAGATTAGATTGGTATGAATATACGAGTGCCCCATAAGTATTTCGGAATTTCTTAAACGAAGAAAAATATACCCACTAACTTATGGTCGAGGTCGATTTAAGTAGTTTTGCCGACGGCGCACAAAGTGCATGCTTTAATGACGGTGACCTAACGGAACATTTATTTATTTCAGGTGAGTAAAGAGGAACTGGCGAAGCTGGTGCAGGGTTTCGAGAAGCAGGACATTCTGACGTCGTCGGGTGTGACCTTGGCCGGTAACAGGTATATATACCTGTCGGGCACAGATCGTGTGATCAGGGCGAAGCTTGGAAAAGTTGGTGTCCACTGCATGAAAACGACGCAGGCAGTTGTCGTATCCCTCTACGAGGACCCCATCCAACCACAGCAGGCTGCCTCTGTCGTCGAAAAGCTTGGCGACTACCTCGTGTCCTGCGGCTATTAGGTTTGTAACAACTCTTTGTTTTGTCTTTTGTGACTTTTGAACGGCAAACAGAACATGGAGCTGATAGATTACGAATTATAAAGATAGCGCGGAAGAGGATGGCAGTGTAACTCGAACAATTCAGTGTATCTGGATAAGGGGTATCGGGAGGGGCGGGGGGGGGGGCGAGCTTGCTTCCAGTGCGTATTATGTATGTTTTTTTTTTAAATGGATTTCTAATACATATTTAATTATCAAAATTTAATGTACGCGAGATTGCTGTAACATCTTTAAGATTTCTCAGAATGGATACAAATAGGTCGATTGCTAGATTATTGGTGGCTGATGGTCACTTCCTTCATAGATTTTACTATGATTTATCAAGTGGCAAGATGTTTTATATGTATACTTCATTGTCAAGTGCCACTTCACCACGCGCTGTGTAATACAAGAATTACTATATTTAAATTACGAACGCTCCTGGCGATGCATATCCTTATTCGAATCTCGTTCTTGCGTCGTGAAAATCGTTAACAGTTTTGCGATAGAATTATACTCGATCTCGGTGGTAGCAGTCGCGGGAGCCATTTTAAGATTTAAGGTTTAAGGCAGTGTTAAGAAAATCCCGCGAAAATTCGAAATGTTCTCTTTCTGTTTCAGTAACCTCTGGGACCCAACACAAATATCTAATATTAATAATAATGATACGGTCGATTACTTTAAATGACAGTGAGAATGGGACGCGCCATGCCGCACGAGAACTGCGTTGCAAACTGTCGACGCAGCTCTGCCGCGCGATCCGATGACAGTACGAGTAATAAAACCAGGAAGTCGTCGCGACGTGAGTCGCAGCCGCTGCCGCCATCGTCGCCACCATCGTCGTGCGCCCTTGTGAACATCATCGGGCCATTTTGTCAAGCTTCGTAACCGCCGTATTAAATATGTACCGCGAGCCCATCCTCGTCGTGGTGTCGTTTCTCTATATTATTCGGGAGCGACACGCGTCTCTATTGGGCGATAATGGAGGCCTCTGCTCTTCTTTATTTTATTTTTTACCATTAACGTCAAAGCTCCCTAGCCTAGAACGAGAACTGAGGGCAATAAAGAAAGGAAAGAAAAACATACCCAATCAATGCACACATACACGCGCGCGCGTAACAAGACCAATTATTAAGAATTGCGAGAAGAAAAATGCATACATCGATACAATACCCGTATTCGCAGAGTAGCATGTTTTGTCAATGTGGAATGGATCCAATGAACACTTTACCAAAAAAGAAAACGAAAAGTATCATTATTTTTTTTCTTAATTTTTTCTCTTTCTTTCACTTACCACTCCTGACTTTTTCGCTATATCTTTCGTGATACACATTTACAGTTAACGGACGCACATCTACATTTATTATACGGTACTCCTGTGTGCGAGGAGGAGGAGGGGGAGAGAAGGAGGGGAGGGGTGTGAATAAGAATTATATCCGTACCGTTAAAAAAAAGTGGTAGTGATACTACTGTATTATTACGTATACCATCCACTTTTTTCTAAGGCTGATGGCAGCCCTCCCATCCTTTTGGAAAGGGACTCTTTTTTAAGGTATAGCAAAGTTCAGGGAAGTATCGATCGATCGATCTAGGAAATAGGGAGATATTCGCTCTTGATACAGTAAAGAAAAAGAGAAAGATTAAAAAGAAAAACAGTGACATCACTTCCTCATTGAATTCCCTCCTTATAAGCTATACCATTCATTCATTCGCTCATTGTATCGTCTCTTTGTAAAAATACAGCGCCGCATTAAGCGATTTTTGACTGTACCTTTCTTTATCACCAGAATTCTGAAAATGGTATGCTACTCAACAATGACGTCTGTTTCTCGGCACGTATTAAGAAATTGGGGCTAATCTCGTTTGGAGAAATCATTCGCTAGGCTTAAATCACTGTACAATGTAGTACATATGAATACTGTGTTTTTTGGGGGCATCTCAAAAGTCTGTGGTACATAAACTAGATGGCGCTCCTTAATGTGAGCACTTAAAAAAAAAGAGAAAAAGCTGAGCATCCGCTTGAAAAATAAAGGAAAATCAAATTGATTATCGTGACGTGGCTCAATAGTATATACACGACGTACACGAAGATCGTTGACAAAACTGAAATAATGATAATATTTGCAATCATAAACACATGCGTGCGCATGCGCGGTAACTCTTGGTTATATACGTCGACGACGATATCAAATGATTCTCTCATAGGTTGGATTTTCGGCCATGTATTTCTGTGATCGGCGATCCTGTTTCATTCGGATGAAATTTCTTTTGTCACTATGTTTATTCGTGTTTATTAAACGTAGCTGCTCTACTGTCTTTATCAATGCTACGTGTAATTAAGGAAAGGCCGTACGATGTGTCATAATTGCTGAGATTTTTCCTTTAAACGAATATAAGAGGAACAAGGGGGCTGGTGTGATCGGATTATTATTGATTTATGCTTAGATCGAACGCAGGAGGAATTATAAGGATTTTTGTAGGTACGAAGGATGGGGAGAGGAACGATAAAAGAAATACAGAATGACACATAAATTCATAAGACCACGCGCATACACGCACATAGATGCCATTTGTCATATGTTTAGCGTACTATTTTCGAAGCACCTACGAATTTCCCTGCTCTGTGGAAGTTATTCACGTTGGGCTCCGACGACTGGTTATTCGTTTTAATTTTTCATTGTATCTTGTTTTCTGGATGCTCTGCCTGTGAGAATTTTTTAAAGATGTCGGAATAATAAATAAACGATATGAAAGCATTTTAATACCACTGTTCTCGATCCTGCTGCTTGTACTATTATGTTCTATCGGATGCGCCATAATTCACGATGTGTGCACCTTGACTAATTAAAGAGTGCATATGACGAATGGCCCCATCGTGAATAAGATATTTTTTTAATTGCAACGAAAAGGGATACGCGAAGAGATTTAGATTGGTTTATTCGAATTTGCTTCATCGAAACTACGCTAGTTGTCATACGACTACTATACTATTATTGCTACTACTACTGCTGCTGCTACTGCTACTGTAACTACTACTACTACTACTACTATTACTATTACTATTACTATTACTACTACTACCACTACTACTACTACTGCTATTGCTATTGCTATTGCTACTGTCTTAATTAAATATGTGACTGCTTAATGGATTTTCAGCCGCTTAATGTGTCACCGAGAAAATTTAAATGAAAACAAAAAAATGGTTACCAAGGAAATGTATTGAAATGGAGGGAAAAAATTTAGTTTTAAAACTTCTTTCCGGCTAACTAATTTAATTACTATATAATGATTTTTATTGATGACGACCGAAGGGGAAAGTAATTGAAGGGAAAAATGATATCGAGAGAAACAGAATAAAATTGAGGTGATAATTTTAATAAAAAAAGAACCTGTCGGGTTTTGGCCAGAAATAATTTTTTTCTATGGTATAAATACATACAGTATTGTCATATGTATACATCCACACGCATGCACACTATTTTCCAACGTAATCGTCATGATTCTCAGAATCTTTCCTTTATTATGACATCGGAAGAGGAGATTATGAGTAGAAAAAGATAAAAAATTTTGCTTACGATTTTTTTGTCGTTCAACTCTCTGTCCCTCCGGATGTATTGTTACGGTGACATAATTGAAAATAAATCCTTTGTCATTATACAGATAAACATAACATAACATACCAAGGAAGGGTAGAGAACAGACAAAGAAAACAGAATCATGGAAATATGCGAAACAAAATGTAATAACAAAGAAAGAATGAAATCAATCGTTACTTAAATCATGCGAGACCCACTACCCCTTGCGCATGCGCACAAGGGTATCATTATCTCCGGAAAGAACGGAAACGACGAAGATGATGAGGACGATTCATGCCGGATATTAGGTGTAGCTTTGTAAAACGATATTTCCTCTTAAGATTTTTTTTGCATACATCAAAAGAAAAAAAAAGTGAGATTGTGTTAAGAGAGTAATAAATTTGTATAAAGTGGTGTGCGATTTGTCATGTGTTTCTCTCTTGTTTAATATGCACATTCGGTATTATGATTCCTGTTACCACTGATTTCTACTGAAACCTAATCCTTCACACATGTGTATAACGCATCCATATTTATTATTTTTTTTATAATTGATTAGGGTGAAATAATCGTGAGGGTATTCTGCCATTTTTAAATAAAAAATTGTTTCAAATACACATTACAGGAATACGTTATATAATGGAAGCTCGTGGCCTGACTGGAACTTCCTGTTATTCTGATTATAAATTTCTTCGGTTTTGTCGGTTGAATAAGAAACCGCAATGGTTTTTCTATGGTTTTTATTTCGTGGCAGCGGAATCGCCAGTGTGCAGTACGTGAAAGTTCCGGTTTCCGGATGGTTTTCGAAGAGGACGCTGAGGTCTGTGAATATCCTTTGATTTCGTTTCTCGATGTACTATGTCCAGGGATAATTGGAATCGCATTTTGTGTAAGGGTAATAAAAACTTTACTCGTGATCTCTGTATTATCAAACAACAGTACTGCGAATATATATTTATAACTATACAAAAGGCATTTTATAGTGCCGTTTATACACCAACGCTCGAACGTGCCCACCGCGATAAATAAAATGAAATAACGGCAACCGCTAGATCAGTACAAATAGGTAATATTTAAATGAACATTAAAATTTCTAAGGAATCCTTTCACCCTAGTGGAAGATATCTAAACATAATGCGCAGGATAATATATCTAAGTTCTTGGATATTTTTTGTTGTTTTTCTTTGGAAAAAAATAAAAATAAAACAGCGATGCTCACGGAACTGCAAAATATGATGCTAGCCGCCAATATCTCTAGAGTATACTGACGATGTGTATTTAGGGAATTACCATGTGTAACTACCTACGTGTCCGTTTCCTGTACGACCGTCTACGTATATTTGCCAAAGGAAATATTGTTCTGTGCGTAAGGAAATAAAATATCATACATTGGAGTCCTCTCTACGTGAATAGTTACGCGTACGTGCATTTCTATGTATATCTTTATGTATCATTGTTTAAAAATCGTTTTAATTAGTAGCACAATTAATTCTAAAAAATATTTGGGGAAACCGGAAATTTAGGCTATCGATTGTTCTGATTATCGAAAATACTTTATACGTGAGATTTTGCCAATAATTCTTATTTCTATTTTCTCTTTCCTTTTTTTCGATTGGCTCTTTTTGGTTGGTATGGTTGCAAATCCATTGCGGATCTCACAGCGTAGTTGGCAGTACCGTTATTTAGTATACGTGAGTCGAATGAAAACTCGAAAGACAAAGAAATAAAATGGAAAATGAAAAAAATAACTGTGCGCTTATCCCATTTCGAAAACGTATATCACGTATACTTTTTGCCACGTCATATCCAGCGAAGAGCAAAAATTATCATTTTGTTTTCTTAATTATTTTGGTACTTTTTGGATCAATTATATCACGTGTGGAATATATACACACATATATTATATATTTATGTATATTCTCGCGTGTAAAGCTATCCATTTTATTTTGTACTAAATCTTTGGCTATCAACGTAAAACTACGTAATTATGATTCATATAGAAATTCAAAACGCTTTCGATTTTTTTCTCGTTATTTGGAAGCAGACAAAAATCATATATTATACAAAAGAATAAGACGTAGCAAAGAACCTGATTATAAACAAACAGAAAGAGACGCTTTTCTCAACTGGGATAGAACGCACGGCTCTCAATCGTCAGAATTCTTGATAATTAAATAATAACGAGTTATCATCGATATATCGAAGATCGTAATATATAATCTTACAGCAAGTATTACACCGTGATAGTCTACATAGGCGATGAACGATGAGCACGTATGATACAGTTATAGTAATATAGTTAGGGTGTCTGTGCCTTCTTTGTGTACGCTACATCTTGATACGTATTACGCAATCGTAATAGTACAATATAATTCATATTCGCACTGTTTACAAGTGATAATATCGGTATTCGTACTGTGGCCATTTTTACTTTTTTTTTTTTGTATCCATTCAAATTCGTCATGTTTAACCACCCTATAGTTGATACACTGACGGCGTGGCTAATTGTGTGCAGGAGTTAATCGTGAATAGTATGAATACTCGTGAAGTAGCAGATCGATACTCACTGAGTATTCACAAGTATCAAAGATGTACGTCATCCTCGCAGGTAAGTGAAATCGTTTATTGTAATTCAATACTTATTATTTTTCCCCCCACTTCTTTTTTTATACTTTTTAAACGTCATAAGGCAAGTGGTTTCGGTGATTAACGGCTATGTATAAAGAAAAATCATCGAAATTCAAATTATAATCTTATCAATATCTCTCTCATGATTCTCTAAAAGGCTTTATCTTGTGTTTGGACACATAATCCTTTTTTTCAATTTAACTTGAAACTCTTCGATTTTATTCGTTCTCCTCGTCCATTGAAATTGGTTATCAAGAATATGGTTTTTGGGGTATTTATAATTTATGGATAAAATTGGAAGGGATTGGATTTCTGGTTATGATTGTGTTAATTAAAATTTCTTTTCGAGCGTAGAAAACACTTTTATCCACAAATTTATCGATTCGTTAAATATTTTTTTTTCCCCAAAAACGATCTTACCTGTTCGCTTTTCTTATTCACGATCACTCAAACTTTTTGTCTTCACTTTCGAAATCTCTCTTAATTTCTGTCGTGACAAAGCGACTTAGTCGCTCTTACGCGATATTACATCATGTCAATTACTGACAACACGCTGTAGCGTAACAATGCCCGTGTTCCTCGTGCTAAGTGATAACAGTAAAGATGAAAAATGAAATTAAAGAATCATGAGTGCACTTTCTCTAACACGAACGTCCAGTTTCGAAAGGATGAATACGGCTCCGCGTCTGAATACGAGGAAATCCGACGGCTTTGAAGTATATACTCGAAATCAAATAATCTTCGTTTTTTCATTATCTCAATATTTTTTTCACCTTTGACTGTCAGAATATTTCATTTTTCATTCGGCTTTGTCAAAAAAATGAAGTAACGGAATAACGCGCTATATACGGCTCTTTACGTTCAATTTATTATAATTTAAAAATTAAATATATATATAATATATATATAATATTAATAATAATCGCGTTAATATTATAATATATGTATATATATAATTATCATCTATAACTTCATTAATATATTATTAAATCCAATCGTTATCATTAATATTATCATTGTTTTTTTTTATCAGTTTCCTTTTCTTCTATACCTTTTAATATTACGTGTATTAATGCTCGTTCACATTTATTCTCATCTCGCCCTCTTGTTATCTTATGAATCCCTTATCTTTAAATTATATCCATTAATAAGTATCGTGTGTTATTCATATTCTCACATACTTAATTCCTCGAACATTATCTCTTATAAAGCATGCACACACATTTTTTGCACAAACTGCGCGCACGCACAAACAGTTTCTCTCTCTCTCTCTCTCTCTCTCTCTCTCTCTCTCTCTCTCTCTTGTGTCACCGTGAATCGCATTAGCGGTAAGTGTAATTGTGCTCTCCGAATAACACTCCCTTTTTTCTTCAATTGCACATTAGACGGTATCCGATCAAAAGAGAAGGAGTGCGACAAAAGTCTCTTTCGCTTCTTGGGCAGTAAAAGAGTGGAGAACGAAGAATGAGAACGGAGAAAAAAGGGCAACAGATAGAAAACGAAACGCCGAAGAAAAGGAAACGTGTTTCCTTGGTCTTCAGTAATTGCGATAATTATTGCATTTAATTAAAAGGCCAGCGTCTTGAATCAGCGACGATGAATACGCACATTCGTTCCTGCATGTGTCGAATTGAAACAGGAGATTGCTGACCCCATAATATATATATTTTTAATTGTATATATTATATATATATTTATTTATATATAGCCATGTTTCTAAGCTCACTTTTCACGACTCTCCAATACGCAAGAACCATCTTGAATCACATTGCAATAAACCTATGGCGGAACTCGGAAGTCATTTTAATTCTGTATCTCTGACTTGTTTCCGTCTCTTATCTTTCTTATTTGCTTAAACGTTCATTCTCGTAAATAAATTAATTAATAGACTCATTAAGGTGACAAGAGTTCGCCAACGACCCAAGCCCGTTCGCATCTAATCGTTTCGTTCCAATTTTATTCACATAATTCCTAACCCAGTTTCTTCGTGTCTCCTTCGAGCATTTCCGAAAATACAAAAGACAAAAAGGTATATGATAAGATCGCACAAGAAGATCATTCGACTTGATGTGTGACCGACACTTATCAAGAACACCGTGGGGTTTCAAACATCGATTATTATTTTTTTCCCTATTTCTTTCTCCCAGAAATATTCCCTATCTGGAATATATGTTATACAAATTATATACGAAACATAGTTTTTTTTTAAAAGCGTCTCGCTAAAAATGATCATTTTTCGCTTCTTCTTTTCTCGGTTGACACCCATGATAAAAATATAGAAACGGCTTCTTCTTGTTTCGGGCTACTGGCACCTTACCGGCGATAACTGCTGAAGTCGAAGCGATCCTTTTCTTTTCTTTTTCCTTAAGATGACAAAACGGCGTACACGATAGACGATGATCACTGCACTATGCAACAACAGGGATTGCTCGATATCGAAAGGGTCCTAGTAGATAACGGCAGATCCTGGCTCTCCGGTCGTTGGCGGATCGTCACCCTGGCGCACCTGGGCTATTGGTTCTCCAAGGAGTAGTGTCGTGACCTCTTCCAGAAGCTCTTGAAGAATCCCTTCTTTTTCGGGGCATCGGCAGTCTCGCCTGCAACAGTTAAAGAAAACAGAAACACTCTTACTGCGGGTCACGATAAGACGATGCTGTTTGGTCATTTTCACTTTCGCAAGACGCGATGTGAATACGGCTTAATGAGACCTGTCTCTCTCTTCCTCTCCCCCTACACTAGCAGAGCCCAGGGACACGCGAGAGCTGCGCTTTATTCGTTCCATGTATTTCAACCACGTTTTGAGGCGTGCAATATATTAAGCACAAGGGACGTCCTGACAATGTGTAAGGTTGGTACGCTGCGACGCATTACAAGTGGCGACACTTCCGCTTGGCACATCCATCGATTATACGAACACTAGAGAATTTAATGTTCCCATATCTGCCGTAACTGTATTTTCTATCTTGTTAAATTACTCTTGATTTTGGAAAAGCGAATGTACATGTACATGCTTGGCTCGGTGATCGATATTTTATGAAGGCCAGTTTACAATGGGTCTTCTTACGTTTTTAGGCATTCGATATCTTTCCGAATGGTTTATGACGCTCCTTTATATCGGAACGCAACTTTTCTTTCCTATAGTTATATCGTTCCGATAAAATGCCGAAGGACTAGAAAATTAATCTTTTGCTCTGTTATTATTATTTTATAATCAAAACACCGAGCACGTATAATAAAGCATATACGAGAATCGTGATACGTATTATTTTTGACAATGATTAAAGCCCACGAATCTTATGAGGGATGACCCAATCACTGAATGTCAGTTACTAATCACCGCTTAAAATTTTCATATAATTCGCAGAGCTTGCAAGTTACAGTTTACGTAGAACGTAAACAAAATTTACCATCGATGATAAATAATTTAATGAAATTCATGTATCGGCTACTGCATACAGTGTGGTTGGTATTGAATATATGAAAATTGACAGAGCGAATATAAGGTATACTGGATACCTAGTAACTTCGTTCCTGGATTCCCATGGAAGTCAGAGGATTAAGAAATGATTTTTTTTGGAGTGCAGAAATCGAAAATAAAACCACGAAGTTAGGAAATCAGGAAGGAAAGACGAAAGTGAGTTCGTAAAGTCGCTGAGTGGGAATCAATACCAATAGTGTACCTATAGCATACACTACACACTCACGCACGCATGTATACACGTGTATATATGTATATATAACATCTGTACTGTACGTTCAGCTCAGAATGTCGGGTGTGTCCGGATCCTCGGTGCGCAGCATCCCTTCAATTTAAACCAACATGACGACACTCGTATTCACGATTTCGCTACTATTCTTGTCAATGCGCTCCTAATCCTATTTCTGAACTCCCATTTTCCTATTAATAGGACAAACAAAGTCGTCTTTCTGGAGCTACGTTACGTTTACGCGTACATCATGTGCCTCGTGTGGCGAAATCCACGTTATGAATTGATTTGTCGCAGTAGAATTGGTTTATAGATTCTAAAGTGCCTAATTATAATAAAATCGAATGAAAATTCTGACATGAAAATTCAAGGATTGAATTTGACATATCCGAAAATGTCCGGTCCGCATTTAGCCCTCAGTTTTTAATAAATAATAGTGAAAGCGGCGTCAAAATGATAGAATGAGTCATTAGTTTCATTCAGAAGAAAAATATTTCTCAACATTCCTACTATCAACGATTTTTGTGATTGGCAATTCCACATTCCCTTTCTCTAGTGCCTTTAATCTCAGTGGAGCATAAAGGCCTATTCCTATGAGAAGTATCGCAGAAATTTTTAGTATTTATTTTGGAAGGCATTTTTGCTCTTCACTGTACGATACGTGGAACCGATTTACAACGTTAATTGACGCTCTGGACCAGGACAAAATTTCTTGTGAGAAGGAATGACGCTGTTTTATGAAGAAATAATTTTTACGAATGTTACCAGCCTTATTGCTGGACAAATTTTCAAAATATTCAAATACATAGCTGTATCCTATTTCCTTTGATTTTCCGTACTTCTGCTGCTTTACTTCAGCCGTAGTACCATTGGAAAATTGGCCAGCAACCAAATACCGGAAACTTCTATTAATACAGCCGACGTGCAAATATCGACTGCTGGGAAGGTTAAAAAATTGAAATTCTTCGAAAATAGTTCGATCTTTCTTTGTTTACTCATTATGGAAATTGTTCGCTGTGATATTTAAATGCCCATGGAGGATTGACGATAAGAAAAAAATTAAGATAATCAGCCGATCAGTTTTTGCACATATGTGATATCTTTACGCTCGTATGCCTAGATGAGAGATCAACCGATAATAGCTCATAAGCTAACTGAATAGTTATACTAGCGCTATTGTATTTTTTAAGAAGAGTGAAAAAATCACTGAGTCGCATCCCTGAGAATCGAACTGAAAATTTCCAATTCCTGCAGCGTGAAGTATGAGTTGCGTGCGTTTAGCCTTAAAAAATAAGCCATCCGCTCGGTAAGAGGTCCTGCCAAAAATAGCCTGCTCATATTAATAGTCGAGGAATCCGCCTCTAACAGACATAGAGAGAGTGTTGCTCTTCGGTACGGTAATTCCAACACCGACAGACTACAGGCAGTGGAAGTGCAGAGGGGAAAAGATATTTTCGAGCAGAAACGTAACCTAAGTTTACACGAGGACGTTAGTCCTGTGCTCGGTAAGCGATTTACAGGGCAGCCATACTGTGCGGGCTTACTTGAGCCTAAGCTGAAAATTACTAGAATCTGAAAAGTTCCTAGGAATATTTTCTGAACCTTTCAGACTAAGAGACCTACCACGCCCTGTGCTAAACACCCTGGATATTCTCGAGTATCCTTTATGAAAGGTCCTACGTGTACTATATCCTCGGTCAAAATGGTCGTCCTGGCAACGAGTTCGATCGCACTCGAATTCGCCGGGTCCATGCGTATATCCCATAAATATTATTTCAAAAATAGCCTAACTTTAATTAAAATTAAAAAAGGGATAGGTATACTATATGTTTATTTGATTAGCGTGTATCAGCATGTTTCGGTAGCGGTATGCTTTTTTGAAAATTTTCCGACGACCTCTTTGGTTTATTTCTGTAGTGGATACTCTCTTACGACAATATTTCGGCTATTTCTTATTTGCTGTTGACGTAAGGCTGCCGAGAGTTTACGTAAAAATAGGCACTGTGCCCCTAAGGGAGTGTTCAGGCGCGGCGCGAAATTCGATTCCCTTTAACTTTTATTCCTGTGCGGTGATTCGTTTTTACTGAAAAAAAAATCAAATGTTAACAGAAACTTACCAGAGTAGGGGCCTGATGGTAAAACTGTATCTTTGCCTTTACCCTCCTTGCTACCACTTCCTATAACAGAAAACGATAAATGTCCGTAAAGTACCTGCTGCTCGTAATTCTACAAGCACTAAACAATTGTTTGGCTATAAAAGGTGCACTAACATCATAGTTTCTAAAAAGGCGATTGCTTTATACATTTAAAGTAAGGCAGAGAAGAAATATCTGGACACTGATCTATTCAAATGAAAAAGTTAGTGCTGATTTCTAATGGGATTTTTTTTCAAAATTATACACTTATGATCTCTTTTGTTCCCTTATCTACATACCGTGATCGACGTAATTAGTGAAAATAATCATCCTGCACTGCGTACAACGGACCACAGGACGATTGGTAAAACCCATTTTTAATCTGATAAGGATTAAAAATTTAAAGTAAAATCACTGTTAAGGTGATGCGCAAACATATGTATACAGCATATAAAAGAGAACAGGTATGTCCCGTATAACAAGGATTTCGATAGTGTTCTGTGAAACTGCGGAAATATTTGTACAGAAATACTTTATCGAAATCCTTTTGTTATATCTATATATAGATACAGGAAGTAAAAAAGTGATTAGGACAACATCATACCCACGCACGATAATATTGGAATGCTTTGAGCTGATTAGATATACATTTTTTCGTATCCTGCTGGACTCAAAACGGACATAATCTAAGAGACAAAATATAATAGAAACAAAAAAGACACATGCACGTCCATTCACTGAGAATTGAAACATTCAAGAGCTTTTGATTATTCTGCAAATACAATTATCTCAAGTTCTATCCAAGTTTTCAAACGGTTCTTTAAGCACATTTATTCATCCTTCAAAAGTTAAGGTAGTATGCCACAGTTTGGTTAAATAAATGTCAAAAAAATATCTATATATAATTTGTTAAATTCCCCAAAGAAATATAAAAATAAATTACATAATATTTTTGACAATTTATTTAACCCTTAACGGTTACCTGGGCCCTCGATGACCCCAACGTAACGTGCGATCCTCATGAACTCTACTGAAATGTGACCGTGAAGGTTTAATACTAGCAAATAATTATTATTTTCATTAAAAAATCATAATGCTTTCCAACATTTATCATACGGATGATGTTTGACTAGTACTAATTGTTAGTTTTACCGTGTGTAAATACGATTGCAAGGTTGGTGGTTGAACCTAACCTTGGCAGAGCGCGTGGTTACTAGCAGTTACTAGCATCGAGTGTATAATTTTGCTAAATGAAAGTTATTAGTAATTAAAAAAGTATAAGCTACGCATTGGCAGACGTTTCGTGAAAGAATTGCCTGCAAAACAAATTGAAGGGGTATAATTTTGCAAATTTTTTTCGCGCAATACTGCTTCGCTATGTTTTTCCCCAGTGTCTACGGTTCGACAAAGAGCATCCCAGTGGAAAAGACATAGACGTCCCATGACTACTATCAAACATTGATTTCTCCATTATTCGACGGTATGAAGTTTTCCGCGAGCATATTTAAATGCATGTGTAAACTTATTAACCTTTACGGAAATTAAAGACGTTCAATCAAATACAGCCATTTTTCGCCCATCACCTCAATTTTACCTAACTTTAATAAATAATATCTCAAATCACATACGCAATACATTGAGCTCATTCGATAAGGCAGAAAAAGTTGTAGAGCTCCATTTAGAACATAATTCTACCGTTCTATCTTAAGCACTTCTTATTCCTATATTACGGAAACCAAAGCCATTTGTCAATTGGCAAATTCTGAATGAGCTGTCAATATGTACATTAACTTGTGTACAGGACATATATACAATGATACATGTAGCATATAAGAAAGTCATTAATTCCACTAACCAATAACAGGAGATACGAATTTCTTAAGGAAAAGTCAAGTGTCAGATATCGTGAATGACTAACAACGAACTGTCACATAGACTTTATTATTGGCTGTTGTAACGAATGACTATCGCGTAAAAGGTATCGCTTTGATAAAAAAAAATAAAAATCTTGCAATTCTAGCACTCAAGGTATTGAGTGAAGTTGCAACAGTTGAAGTTGCAACAGCACCCGGCTAAAATCAGAGTGATCGTTTGAAGGCACTGTCGGCGGTAGAAATTGGTTCGCGTGATGAACTGGCATTATGTTTGGTAACATCATTGAGGAGAGTGACGCTACCATGATCTAGGATAATAGGAATCGATTTCCGGCCTATAGTACAATTCATTCAGTGACATTCGACCAAATGAATGTGAGAATTTTCGTTCAATTATCTCGCGTAGGTAGGCTCAGCTGTTCCATTTTGAGAATATTCCAAGGGTTCCTTTTATTCCATTGCATATCGCTGGTAAATTTCGCGGAAATGAATAGCTAGTCAAAACGAAGACAGGGTCGACAGTCACTTGAATAAAAAAGAAAAAAGAGACAAAAAAGCGAAAAGACCGGTCTACCCATTTCCCTACATATCCTCATAAGGCATTCCACATACATGGCCTAACATCTTCATAACTGTTCTCTATATACATATATATCTACCGTGTCATGCGTGATGCGCACACACATACTTTACAGTCTTGGCCATTTAATGGGAGAGATATTGTCTAGTCATTCGCACGGCAAATGCAGCCAACGAACCTTTTCTGGCTGTTAGTACGAGGTATGACGTTTCTGTAAGATTCCCAACTTTCTGGGCCAAGGACCAATTGCGCTTCGGCCATTTTGCTCGCGAGAGAAAGGACTCTGCTTCGCGTACGATTCGCCAGTCAAAAATGGAACGACAAGAGAAAATAAATAAATAAAAATTTCGTGTCTCAAGTTTCTCCGTACTTTGAGCAGCATCCTGGTACGTATCTCGTCGAAGATCGAACGGCTAATTGAATTTTCTATCTCCTGCCTTGCGTTGCGATAATTTTGAAAAATTTAGCCAAAGTTCGTTGCGCCGGTGAGAGAGTGAGAGTGGTCGAGGTTACGAAAGAGGGCAATGCCGCGCGGGTACATGTGCTCCGGCGTCGGCTGCTGGGGGTGGTTACTCTCCCTCTGAATAAATCAATAAGTCCCCAGACCGAGCGACACACACCCTTAGTCAGGGCCGTGCCTTCTTCGAAGGGTACCTGGATCGATTTGCTTTAGAACTGTCCTGGAATCTGGGCTTCCTGAATTTTTCATTTCCTTCTACCGCAGCAGTTAATTACCATTGCGTCTACGACGTTAAAAGCTTTGAGATCATGATTGGATTCACGAAATTTTTGTTTACCGAATTTTTCAACATTTTTTTGTACAAATAATTACCGAAATATCTCGTACCAGATTCTTTATTAGTTTCGGAATATTTTTGGAAATATCTTTTGGTACCAGTTGATATTCGAATAAACATTAATATGCTTTTCTCTTGCTTCACCTGAGACACACTCGAGACACTTTCTTTACACAGTGTTTATAGCTTTTTCACGTGTCTTTCATTTTATTATTTATAAAATGCCCGATCGTTTAACTCGGACGTGCTACTTAATTACACGAAGGGTGGTACCGATAAGAGGGTATTTTTCTATGAAAGAAGTTCAATGGGTCGAGTTGAAGGGTTAGTTACTCTTTTTCACCCTTTATGAATGTTTCCCACAAGTGCCTATAGAAAACCTTCAATCCTCGACCCTTAAGCAAATCACATGCTGCTAATTGCTGTATACAGCAATTGACGACAATAGAGTCTAAGAAAAGAACATCTATACGACCGATTTTGATTTCTCTCGAAGATTTTCAATGAAGTAAACAATGTATCCGTGTTGTAAAATGTTCCCAGAGTCCTTTGAAAATCGGCAAAAGGATGCACGCTCGCAGCTGTTGCGCCGATGCGTGGGACACTATAAAATCTGATCTATTTATAGTACAGACTCCTCGTAGCTTCGAGCCTTGGGGGGTATGGTATACTGGCCTCGTCACAAGTGCATATTCGTCTACGGCCGTAAGTATGTATCCTCGTGTACTTATGTCACGTACACGTATGCTCTAAAGCAATGTCAGTGTGACATTTTTTACTCGGCAAATTTTATAGTAGCTTGACTGACGCGTCCCAGAGATTGAGCCGCCATACAAGTCATTTCATAACTGTTACACATCCTGTGATTGATTTCCGTCGTTTCGTTCTTCACTTTATCATCGGAAAAAAAAGTAAATAAAAAGAAAAAACATTGAAAATTATAAGAACCCCGAAACCAACACGATTCGTAGCAAGACTAGTTCCTATGAACATAATTCATTGTACCTAATTTTAATCGGTCGCGTTTACCAAGCAATAGCCCGCGGGGGCAAGTAATACCGCGAAAGGACATCTACCACAGAAACAGTTAAAATTCGGATAGCTAAAAGAATAATTTGAAAGCCGCCTTGAGGCATCATCGCGTTTATCAGCGACGACCAAACACCGGCTCCAACGCTTACAGGGTGTCACGTTTCACGGAAATCTCGTCTGACTCGTCAAGTTTCAAATATCGCGTGCATTCTTGAAATTTTCATCGCGCGCTCGAGCTAGGCACTTGTCTGAAAGCGCGCATTATCACGCGATATCTATACGATCCAGATAGATAGACAGTTAGACGGCGAGATAATAGGATGGTTGCGGTGTAAAAAAATTTAGTAACAAAACATTTTTCCCATACAGGAAAGATAAAAATAATAAGTCGACAACGATGATAAGGATTTTTCGATGCTCGTCGTTAATACGACTATAATCATACTCTTATAAGTTAGTAAAATAGATACGATGGAAAAATAAAAGAATTATTTATAGAAACATTTTTTTTAGGTGCACTTAACATTTAAATCATTAAAGAAGACAAATATTGACAAAGACGTAATCGAGCGGATTCGGATATCAGTGGCATACTTATCATTATAGATAAAGGATCTATACTTCCCAAACTGTACATATATCTATAACAATGATATTATATAATGATAGCGAATAAATAAATATTCCAGCATTTAATGAAACAACGAGAAGTTCCCAGAAAGTCGAACTATTATCTGAAGCGAGTAAAGCTAGAGGGGAAATTTGTCCAGGTTATCTCATGATACTCTCGGGACGGTAATGGTCCAACTCTTGTCTGTCAACCCAGAGTGAAAAGGAGATGAGAATATAAGTACTAAGGTAGTAGCAAGAGCGATAAAGAGTTGGAAGTATTACTGAGGAGTAGCATGGACAAGAACCCTGAAGAGTACGGTAGTTTAGTAGCAAGGAATCCACTGGAGTTTAACAAGCGAAGTGCGCTTCTGGTTAAAATAAGGTAGGCCGACTCGTGGCCAAAGATGCTGACTACCTTCACGCTGTAGATATACGTTGGTCTCCGTTCCTAGAGAACTTCTCCATCTGCTCCGTCCTCATTAGAGCAGCGGACGAGCGTCTTTTTATCGTTCTGTCGCCGGTATCGGATTTCAAGTAAAGTAAAAGAAAGAGGGGCGAGCAAAGAGAAATGCAGAAGTAGTGAACCATGATAACCTTGAAAACGAAAGGCGATAACGGGAGATTCCAGTTCGAATGACTTTTCATCCTCCTCATTCTATTTAACACGAACGACCGATGTTGACTGAATCATCAAGTCCGTTTAGGAAATTATCTGTTGATTAATTTTGCATGTGTCTTTTATTTTATCAGCTCTGCACAAACTTTTTTTTCCTTTCACGAGGATTGCGTTTCTTTGTTCCATCGTTGATATGCGTGTGTTCCATGTTTCTTTGGAATTGGATCAGAGGAGCCAGCGCGGCGCCATCGAAGACCAACCGTGGTCGGAGAAATGGGGAGATGCGCCCTTATCCAGGCACTTTTGTGTTGTAAGGAAACGAGCGAGGAAAAATGAAAGAGAGAAAAAACTTTCTAGTGTCATTGGTCACATGCATCGTCGCATCACAGAATTCAGCAGTCAATGGTCATAGTGACTGATATACCTGTATATTGTGTTTAATGCATTGTCGACAGGTGGACGTTTGAGCTCGAATAATTGTGAAAAAGTCAACGATGCCAGACCGTCCGTGATATGTTGGAATTTATTGACGTTTTTGAAGTATGGACAGTCTGAGAGCGAAAGAAGAAAAAATGAAAGTCCATTTAATGAACAGACCCGTTTAATAAAGCGATCGAACGTGTCGTGATGAGTTTGTTGGAGGATGTATAGGGTAGCATCTGTGTGACTGGTCGCGAATGGGCTTCGCCCAATCTCATCTACAATCGCAAAATCAACCCTTTTGTACATTTTTTTATTTTTCACTAAACAGCCCAGGAGAGTATATCGCTGGGGTGGCTACCACACATATACTGGTCGGTGTGCCAGAGCAGACGGGAGTAACGATTGCAACCCCTCTGGTTCCACCCTCGCGAACGGTCGCGGCCCTGACTTGCGCCCTTCAACCCTCATCCACCTCACGAGCGGACGTCCACCCCCATCGGGACTTACTGAACGTACCGAAAACATCGGGCACTGGGTAATAGGCTAGTTTAAAATCCTTAGAACTCGGCCAGAGATGTACCAAATTTATGGCAATCAAATTTTTAGTGTTTCCGGGTTGAATTGCTATACTGGAATTTTCTGAAAAAGCTTTTCAAAATTGATCAGTCGAGGTCGTTCCTTATAGACAGTGCAATTGTTCCCCAAAGATTTTTTGTGTATTCACATACCTACGCTATCATTCTATAAACAAATCATCGATAAGGAACTGCCTCTGATTGCTACTATGGTACTTTTGTGCCATTTCGTTTGGCAACAAGTAATTGGTAATGTTTAAGGATTTCATGTAAATAAAAATTGCATGGGAAAATTTGAATCTAAAAGTGTTTGGTTAAAATCTATAAACTGCGGGATGATTTTACGACGTTTCAAGTGTGACAGGAGAAACCGCGTGCTCTGCGAAATACGAAGGTGGCTCCTTTGTTCGTGGTAAGGCCGCCATTTTGCATTTTTCTCGAGGATTTTCAATATTTATTTTCTTTATTATACTGCTTCGTCAACTGGCGAAATAGACAGCCAAGTCGGTACCGGTCACTGATACACGTTGCAAATTATGGCAATTTATTTGATATGAAAGTAATTTGTAAGCTTTGTTTGCAAAGTTGTATAAAAATATATCACTTATTTTAAAACTGAATATATTCTAGTTGTTTATAGATTTTCAGCATTGATCGTGATGTGATTATGATAAAAAATAAAGAACCGTTCGCAGCGTGTAACCGCATCTAATCCTTGTCTTTCCTCACGATTTCAAGGTTGATTACATTCTGCTACATTGCTTCTCATGAACGCCGCTAGGCTACCGACGATGGTAACGTGTTCAACAAGCTTATAAAAAATGCTGTACCAAGCGAATACTACGATACTAGTACCCTCTGACGGAAGTTCGAGGAAGTTCATTGCAACATCCAATTCCGAACGAAAAGTTTTGGATTAGCTATTATAAAAAAAATATATGTATTGTAAAACCAATAATCATAGGCGATAACAAATTTCGGGAAAAATGTGAGACGAAATATTGGTTGTAGCTTTATGCAGCGCCTCGAATGGAAAGTCGCAAGAGTACTTAAGTTCTTGAAAGTTCAACTGATCGCGGAAAGATGGTGCTGCCTCGACTTTGGCGCCATCTCTTGCAAGGTTAACGAACAAGTGACAGCATTGTAAAAGTAAACGGTACCCCATATAACATTAAACTTTCCCATTTTACATCTGAAGAAGAATAATAACGTTCAAATTACCTAGAGTAAATTATTTCTACGTGAACGAAGGAATTATGTACGTCTAACATGCAACGGCCATACGCGCACAGCGATTACAGAAACGATCACACGGATAAAGAAGAATTATGGAAGCTTTGGATGACAAATAATCATATTTATATTCAGCGAAATAATTGTTAAGCGTTCAATCACTACTAATGATAGATTTTATGACTAATTATAGTAAAGCTATTTTTGATTTCATATCAGTGCGATCGCAAAGGTTTTATTGCACAGCATGTTTTGGGCGAGGAAAATAACGTAGAACGCATACGACATGAAGAATGTGAGATAAAGTTTCGAGTAACTCCAAGAATCGATAGCACCAGCTACTAATATACTAATCCTCGATTAGAATCTTAGTTAGCACTGAATCTACAGATCGCCTTTCTACCATTGTGCTAATCAAGGGTTAATTAACTAGGTGCTGGTGTAATCGGTTCTAAGAGATATTCGTGTGGTAGCAAGCATTGCACATCAAGAACCCAGACGGAGTACAAGCCTTTCTATACTTGCTGGTACCAACCCAGTGAATGGAGCTCGTATGCCACGAAAGGTCACATAGAAGAGGTTAAGAATAATCCGTGAGAATCCTTTTAACGCGAAAGCTCCACTTCCCGTTTCCCACAAACGGACTTTGTGTAACGTATTGCCAAAATATCGAGGCTTATTCCCACCATCAAGAATCCTAATCCTGATATCTGCCGACATTCTTGCACTAATATTGCTAATAATTAATTAACACAACTGGTTACTTCGTCCTCGGCACAATACAATAATTGCGTATGACATCATAGAGTATAATTTATGCTTATAATCGACAGCGCTTTGTGCACGTATTTTAAGTCTTTACGATGGTTAAATTTATCAGACAAATGAAAATATATTTCATACAAGAATCCTGATCCAGCGAATCAAGTGTAGCGGAATTGCTTTCGCATTTAATACGAATCATGTAGACCCAGAGTAAACGATAGAGAGCCTCTGCATGCCTGCAGATTTAATCAGAAATTATTTTGGCAATTGGAAAATACGACACATCCTCATGGTCATTATAACCCTAATCGTAATAAGAATCGAAATGGCAATCGCGATTTTACGTACATTATGGAGGACGCGTACTCCTAATCATGATTATCCGTATTGAGGATTAATTAGCGCGTTTCCCGACGCTTACCTTTCTTGATGAGCAAGCTAGTGACCCTCCGTAGCGCCTCGCGAGTGCTGGACGCGGAGCTGTGCTTACTTTGGCCGAAGTATTTGTTGGGCGTGATGTTTGTCGGCAAAGTCAATGGCTTTCGCTGTTCTCCAGAACCAGGAAGTCGTCCATCATACGCATTATTCAGACGCTCCAGATGCTCGATGGAAGCCGGTCTAGGCTGATTTGCCTTCCTCGTCGGGTACCATCCGCGATTTGGTCCACCGGCAAGTCTCAGTAACTCCGTTCCAATAATCGCCTGTTCTAGTCCCGGATTGTTTCTTCGATACCTACAAATTAATTAATAATCATTTTAATTATAGATTCAGTAGTTGATTATTTCTTACTATCTATTATTTATATTATATTTACCCAGTTGTCGCAGTAGTCGGTGCGTACCATCCAGGCTGTCTTCGTGATTGCCCAGGATTACCGGCATGTTGAGGAGTGCGTGGAATATCACTCCCTCGAGCGAACACAGGAGTTTCCGGCAAGGAGCAGGATGTCTGCATACCGGATCCTGTTGCGATGCCGGTACAACCAGCGGCGCCGGCAGCGCCCACTGCACTTCCGCTCGAGGTGCAGGCTTCTGCAGAGGGCGAGTGTCTTTTCGTAAAAGGTCTACGTCTCGATGGTCCTGGCAAATCTGTTGGAAGGGTTCTTCTTTCTACAGGAACCTATAAGCAAAAGATATAGTAAGATTATTTATGTAATATAAAAAATAACATTTTTTGTTAAATTCCATCGTGTTAAAATTGAAGCAAAAATCAATATCTACATAAACCGGGTTTACAGTTTCAGATGGAAGAGACTGAGAAGATGATCTGTCTTGACATTCAGTATTTCTAGTTCCTTTTACAGAAATTGCCGGAGGTAAATTTAAAAAAAGACTGTAAGAAAAAAATGTACAGTGGAACTTTGATAACTCGAATCTCAAGGGAAACGAAATATGTTTCGAGTTATCGTAATTTTCATCTATCGGGCTTTTTAAGTTATAGAAGTTCGACTTATCGAAGTCCTAGTGTAATTAAAATTAAGTGAACACATATGAGACCAGTGTCGGGGTCTATACAATATAAGTATATACTTGTTATTTATATGATACATACTGGGTGGTTCACTAGAAAAAGTATTGGTTTTAGAAAATTCGTATATACATGTTTTATACGCAATTTTTTATGAGGAGCTCTTCATGAGCTCTCTTCAAAGGCATACATACACATAATATGTGGAACATTCTGTATACAAATTTATGTCGATAGAACAAATATGATAATAGAAGAAAACTGCTGACAGAGCTACCAAAGCAGAAGTTGCACCGTTCATTCTTTTCATAGGAACTGGCGTTATTGTATTTTCGCGCAACTCTGTACAGGTTGTGCAAACTTTTCGCATGAGTGTAGCGCAAATAATATTGGTAATAACAAGTAAAAATACAAAATTGCCATAGCTACGCGTATATTTATATATAGGCACAACTCTCTGTTCTTTCTCGCTCTAATAATAAAAACTACATTACTGAGAACACAGAGTATGCTCGTAAGCAAGTTTAGAAACATCTCCCTTATGTCAAACCGAATCATCGACCAGTTCTACCAATATTTTTTATTTGCTGCAATGCTCAAGTGGCGAAATTTTCGATGCCAGCTGCAAATCCTATTGCCCGCAACCCGTTTTTCGGTATGCGAGTCATTGCTATCTATATATGTATGTCTATACCTACCCAGACGCTTATTGGCCGATCACGCTGCAGTGTACTTTTTTGTCGTACATATGGTAAATATACAGGATATATGGAAGTTATATCGATGCTTTTCTTAAATTTCTCATAGAGCCACCACGCCTAATTAACGACCTGTGTTTTGGATATAAATAATTAGGATACGCCGGTAACAAACAGATTCTCTTGATTTCGTTTAAATTATATAATATGTATACCTTTATAAGGACAGTGTTTTGTTTATTTAATATTCTGTTTAACACGGATTCTCGTTTTTCTGCTTAAATTCTGTGAGAAAATGTATAAGTATATTCTCAATAACTTCAGGAAAAATTGGTAGCAAGATTTCCCATTTGCAGGTCCCCTTTTTCGTTTTTTTATTTATTTTCTCAATTTCCAGTGATTTTCCATTCTCTTTCGAAACTCCCTCAACTCGGCATTCCCAACACTCACAAAGCACCTTCCCGGCCCCTTAATCTTTTTCCGCCTCTTTTACTCCAGTTTTGCCGTCTTGGCATTTTGTTATCATGACCATCCATTATTAGATTAAAATTCCGACCCGTCGTCTGGGAGACGCCCTTACTGCCGTTTTTATAAAGGCGCCGACCAGCCACTTCAATAAGGAAAAGCTGCATCGATATTCTTAATGAAAAACTTTGAGTTTTGCTGTCGTTCCATTGATCCTTGTCTCGCTACCTAATACTTCTTACTTTTCTCAGAGTTTTATTTTCTTTCGTTGTTCCATACAATAATACACTTGCAGAACCTGCTAATGGCTCTTAGGAACACGGCGTTTTTTACATTCGTTCGTATTACGAGATTTATGCGATATTCTATGATTTGAGGTTGCAAATTGAAGAAGCAATAAAAACGACGGACCTTCGACCCCTATAATTATTTTTCCTCGTCGTTGTTTCAACATTAAAAAAGTGATTTTCACAGCAACGCGAGTTTTCATATCGGCCTCGCCAATAGAATCGAAGTCTCAAGGACCAATCATTGGAAAAAAAATTGCCAATATTTTCGAGTCCGAGTTACAATGAACCATCCAACCGCCAGGCCATCCTTTTAGACTCCTCGTACCCCTGCTGTCTCTTGGCGTGGATTCACCAGGTTCTCGACCTTTTAATGAATGTTTCATTTTTCTAAGGGAAAAAAGGGAAAAAATAATAACTATAACCATGACAGATACCTGTGCATTCAAACTTTTAGGACGATAGCTCTGTTTGGCGACGTCATTGTCAAACACGTTTATGATCAAAACGGACATAAAAACAAGAAGAAATAAGAAATTGCCCAAAAATGGCTGCGTACCATTTTCCAGGATTGTCCCATAAATGCTATGACTGCGAGGATTGTATACACAAAGTTCAAATAAATATATGTAAAAAGAGAATCGGTTTTCGTCCGCGTTTCCCATTTATAGAAGCCGTGGATACCTAGGCTCTTTTAGTCTCCATTTTTTCTTTTTTATTTCCAATTCCTTAGTGGTGGTCAATTATCGCCCTTTACGAAGGTGGTTTATTCATATCTTCAGGGTGGGATAATTGGTCGATGGTAATCCATTAATTTTCACGTCTTCCGTCGACTGTAAAATCGCACCGTAAGCTCAGCAAGACGACGACTGGCGCATCGTCGGCAAAGTCACAACCAACGAGCGCTACCGTTTAAATAATTAAAAACATAAATATGTATCACTGAAGTCTAGGAAAGCTCTATAACCTGACTCTCCCTTTCATTTTCTTCTTTTCTACCGTCTGTCAACAGTCGTCCACTCCATTTACGGAAAGCAAGAATTTACATTACGGACATTGCATCACAATGCACTCGCGAAGAACAATATAGTACAGAAGTCCAAAAGCGTTATATAAATTTTTGAAAAGTGCAGAAGCTCTTTCGGTCATTGTATAAGACAGGTTAGGCTGGACGCAAACCAGTCGGATAATGGGGTAAGCATTACGCGGGTAAAACGTAATAATACCCATGGGGGTGCGTGTTTGTTAGATAGGTCTTCTAATGGCGTAATTCGCCATAAGAATTGAGCTCGTGTCTGGAATAGATACAGCCCAACAGAGGGTGAACTCTCAGATTATACGATTCGCAACCCTTAGTTCGTACAACTATATCCACCAAGGGTAGTATGTATCTCCTCGTGAAACATCTATAACGGCGCATTTATACATTATACTCCTGCCCATATGCAGAGTCATATATTATGTAGGAAGCGTGTAGACGCGAGGGATGTTTTATTTATCGTAGTATCAAGTACAGGGAGGGACAGTCCAGCAGAACATCTATTTAGTTTCAACCCCGTAAGACTCAACCCCTAACTTCCATCTAGCAGCATACCGAACTTTTCTAGATGCGAAACAATATGCTCCATGCTATACTAAGCGTCGGGACGCGAAACACGATTAGGAAAAACTACCCCTCAAACTATCTGCAAAGTCATCGAATGTATCTTACGCGAAACTGAACGCCTTTCCTTTTTTTTTTGCTTCTCAAGCCTTTCTTTTTTTTTCTATATCTTATTTCTAACCCTCTTCTCACTCCATCGCGCACATTTTTCTCCTGCCTCAGCTGTTTCGCAACATCCACTCTGATACCACCACCCCCCACTCCCCTTTGCAGACATTGCTATCTCTCGAATTTACATAGGGTATCAGACACTCCTAAAACTCGATTAGGGTCGAATTTCTTGATCGAACCACCGGGGTTAATACCAGACTTCTTTTTTTTCCCTTGGATATTATCCGTCACATTCACTTTGGTATTCTCCTGTGCATAGTGGTCATAGTGATCTTCTGATATTTGCAGGAACAGCCTGATGAGGAAGAGACGAGGGAAATAGAGGGAAATATAAAATAAGCTATTCGTTTGGGCGTTACTGTAAAAGTTCTTCACTTTAGTTTCTATCCTTATTGGGAAATCAGCCTTGCTTAGAAAATATTATAGTATGTTATTTCCCTGGAGTTATGCGCATACGACGAAGTTGAATGAATGAGGCTGCTTTTTTAGTTAGAAAAATAGTGATCCCTTATATTTCTCGGGAGATGTCTTTTTCTCACTGTTATGTCTTATTTTCGTTTAATTTTTGATAATTTCATTTGGAAAGTGTGCAGTAAAAAGGAAGAAGTAATCATTATTGCTAATGTTAATCAGTTGATGGTTATTTTTCTTCCTCCATGCAGACCTATTTTTGTTTTTAAAATTCTTAATGTTGGTATCCTCGGTTACGTGATTTATACGTTACATATGAGTACCGTGGATGACTTATTTGTACGGTTCTTATACGAAATCACGCGAACCGACACTATTCTCTTTTACGATGTTGCCAGATACTTGAGAAAAATTCTTTTACTCCAATAATTCCAAATGGACTATTTCCACGGCGAGTACTTGGCATATAGAAACTCTTCTCCACAGCAGCCGTTTTATGTAAGGTGCATTTTCGTTGTTGTTCAATGTCAAACGATGCGATTCGGGCTTGAGTATGGTTTTTGGAAATTTAAAGAAAAGGCATTTATGGTAAATTCTGGGAAAATAAACGATCGTCTTACGTATGAGATAATTCAATCCCAGGGTACAGACTGAAAGTTTAAACAGCCCCTAGGGAAGATGACGCCACGTCCTATTCAGTTTCCCAGTCGGGATTGTGTACCACGAATCTTCAACATTCTGACTGACTTTACTTGTTTTCTTCGTCCGCTCTTTGCCAATTCTATTTCTCTCTTTACTATCTAGGCAGGGAGCGGACTGTGCTTCGTTCTACAAGACACAAAGTCATCCCTGGGTAGAGAATGTTACAGTTTTGTGCGAGTTTGTGAACATTTGCATTTCTCGAATGGCGGTTCTTGTTTTTCTTTACATTTTTCATATTTTTTATTACTAAATTTCCAAGGTAATCAAACTAACCTCTCTCCTGGAGTTACTGCTAGCAGGAGTGCGTCGTCCTCTAGCAAAGCCAGCATCCATTGATCTGGTGTTCAATGACAACTGATGATCTTTGGACTCGGTGGAGCTCCGGTGAGGAGGGACTCTTGGCCTGTAATCCATCGTTCTGTTTGAATGACTTTTATTCTTTGTAGAGATAACAGCACTGTTCCCCACGTCTGAACTCTCCTCGTCGGCTTCCTCTACGGGTGACGGCGGCAGCGGTGGAAATTCCAATACTTCTACACTCACCTGAAACACCAAAAGTTGATATAGAAAGAAAAGTCATTTTTAAAAAAGTAAATTATACTCGAGAATCAATTGTTAGTAGACATACAATGCATATAATGGTAATAGTTTCTTCACTGGTTGTTATCATCGATTTTATATTCATCTGTATTCATTCAGTACAATAATTAACGATGACGAATGATACAATCGAATAATTCGTCGCGCTTCTCATGAATGACCATTGTTTTCTGTTATTCCTTTTACCAAGCATCGCAGACCCATTGTACGGAAACGCAGTAGCCATTGAGAAGACTAAACTATTATCATTCCATTCGATATCAGGTAACGAATTCAGAGAAAACAAGAAACAGGAACATAGTAAAAGACTTACCTGAAAATCGGGATTTTTCGAGTCCTCTAATATGGCATCGATTACATTCTCAATTTGCTTTTGATCATTTTTATGATTCTCAATGCCATTTTGTCGCAATCTCCTGCCAGACGAATAGACATCGGAACTATTCGTCTTTATTCGATCAAATTCGCCTTCGGAGGACGTTTTCGACGTCTCTGAATCCGAACTGTGCTGCTTCTTAGTACGATTGTCGAAAAGATTGTCCACTGCTTTGTTATCATTTTCGTAACTGTTTCTCTTTGATGATGATTTCGTCTCGCCATTACGCCATCTTTTGCACTCATAGGATTCGCTATTTTTCACACTTTCGATCTCTTTAATGGCGTCGCTAACTTTCTCCAATTGTCGCCGGTTCTCAGTCAGTGCCTTCTTCACTATCTGATCCTCTATCAATATATTTACCGGGATCTTAGTATCCAATCTGTCGTTTGCCGATCTTATTAATACCTCTTCGGTAACCAGTGTACTACCAGCTATTTTGCCATCCAGACTCTTGGATGTAGTCATACCAGCGAGGCCATTGCACTCACGTTTCTCTGTGAAGTAAGATCCTTTCTTCTTGAAGTCTTTCAAACAATTTTTCGCATGATGATTCTGATCATTATCATCTTCGTCATTATCCAGAGGTGATGCTGGCAATGGGGACAGATCAGTCGAGTTACGTTTCTTACCAATTTCCGAATAATTTTTATTTAATGATAACTCCTGCTGCTCGTCGGGTACGTCGAGTTCTGATCGATTTTCAAACTCGTCATTAATAACTGGAAGTGATACGCCCCTTACGAGATCCGGTGGAACAGGAGGAGGGAAATCTGGCGGCGGTTCATCCAATCCCTCCAACTTTCCTTCCTTAAGCAAACTCTTGATATTGTCAAAAGTGCTGGAGTAACGTTTAATGTCGGACAGTCGATTATCTTCGCAATTTTCAAAGGACAGGCTCTTCGTCTTTGTGGACGTCTTTGGCAGAACTTTGCGTTCTCGTTTGCGTCCACGTCGTATCACGTACGTACCGTTCTTGGTAAGATCCTGTGGCCTTATCTGATCAAGATCATTTGTAGACGAGTCCGAATACGGGGACACGAGATCATCTTCTGTCGTTGATAATGGTGGATCAGGCCAATCATCGAAATCTCTCAATTTTGATGCCGAACCAACACCTGCAATGAACATTAGACATTTGCATTACCACTGAAAATAATACGAAAACATTATTCAGCAATGTTCAATATTGCCAAACAATGACGATAGAATGAAATTACTTACTAGATATATCACTGCTCTTTCGTCGTCTTCTACCAACGACTTTGGTACTACCAGGTGCATAGAGAGGATCATCCTCGAGGGAGACTTCCCAGGCTATAGAATGTCTCTTACTGATCGGAGGTGGTGGTGGTAACAGTTCCTCCAAGGAGTCGTCCGAAAAATGTTCCTCCTCCTCGGATTGTGTACGAAAGTCGGTCGAGTTCCTCGTAGAGAAGTCCGAGTTTCTCGTGGAGAACATGTCGGAGTACCGTTCCTCGGAGCAGCGGTCCGAAGTTCTACCTGAGAATCTCTCAGCGGAATCAGCTCGCGGTAGCGAGAAGGAAAAGTCCAGGTTTCTAATGGAGAATGGATCCGACGTGGGTACCGAGACATGATCGTTCGAGCTTGCACTGGCCACGGCTATGGAGAAATCCGAATGAAATCTCTCATTGGAGGTAGAGTTAGCGCGCGAAAAATCGGAACTATCGCAATTCGCTCTCATGGAAAATCTCTCAACACTGACGGAACTCGAGCGCGGTATCGATGAACGTTCCGATTCAGAATTTCGGGAAAATCGTCCCTCGCTCGAGTCCGAATTATTTCTGCGTCTCGATTCCCGATCGCTCGCTGTCGTTCGACCGTGATTCGCGAGAAGCCGATGATCCTCGACGCTGCTGGATTTCGTTATTTCATTCTGACGGCTCTGCTTTCGTGAATTCTCCGAATTTACAACGCGATCGCTACCACCCACGCTTCTTGTGCTACCCTCGTTCTGATGATGGTGATTGTGACGATGATGATGATTTCTCCTACGTTCCGGCAACATGTCCTCCTCCTCGGATGATCTTCTACGCACCTCGCGGTGTCTTTCCACAGCGGCAGGATTGGTCCTTGGTGGTATCCAGTCGAAAGACACCTTGGCATCGTACGGCAGACTGGCGAATTTATTTGGCGGACTTGGAGGTTCGGACAGTCGAAATGGTTCGATCTTTCTTGAGACATTTTCATTTTCCCATCCGTAGGGTCTCTGGTGTCTGGTCTTGGGCTGAAAGGAGACACAAATAGACATTAATGGACTCATTATACGTAAGTGAAATTTTTCAAGCTCTTACAGATTGTGAGAAATTTACTTTACTATTCATTCTTCTCTCACGCTACTTAGACTTACCAAGGTAGTCTGAGTGGTGACTGCGTGTCCATGGCGTTTATCGTCCATTGCAGCAATCCATTGCTGCCGTCCGCTTCTACGTCCTGAAGACTGCGTACTCCTCTTCGTTGAGTTTCCCGGGGAAACCCTGATAAAAATTTTTACGTACAGCTTATCATTTTATTAATGAAGGGAGCACCAGTAGCCTCGTTTACTGTGTGTATCGATTAACTTCAACGCGTATGTTTTTAATTTAATAGATTGGACCATTAAAATCTGAAGGTAATAGTGAATGTTGTCTGGCTGTTTTAAAGACGACTAATTATTATAATGCTTATTTCTATAGAAGTGGCCCTGGGGCTTCTTAGACGTACTATTACGTATTTGTCAATAGGTAAGGGACTGTCTAAAGAAAAAAGTAAGGGCTGAGAAACTCGGTTGAAAGAAAAAAAAAAGTAAAAGGGGCTGGAATAAATTCCTCGGGCTTTATCAGAACTCCCAGGCTACTGATTCGCTTCGAATAGAGATGAAAGGTTGCGAAGAAAAGTTTGATTGTACCTCGAGGACTAGCAGCTCATAATAGTCGACTTGCGAGAGGGAGGGAGTAGTGTGATTAAGAACAAACTGAAAGTCAACCGAATCTTTCCCTACTTCTCTCTCGTCCATTTAGGCAATTAAAAGTTCACCAAGGAAATTTTATCGATGCTAATAAACAATCGTAGGGATATAATGTTCTCGGGGCCTACGATAATCTCTGCTGTCGTTCGTAAGTAAATACTTGAAATACATTTCGTCCTACGAGGAAAAAAAAAGTAACGAAGATCCTTGAAAAAATCCTGGAGGACAGTACGAGAGAAATATGGGATACTTGAGGGTGAAATCTGGCGAATTCGTTCACGTGGACAGTGGCCAGTACGCCACCCTGAAAATCCCTTAATCTATCCAGCGTTTTCTCTCTCCCAAACACTCTGATCCATAACGAATAAAAATCCCCCCAGGGTGCTGGAAGAAGCTACGTAAAGTCTCCGGCCGAATAGAAAAGCCTAGTACGGTGTAGCAAGACAGGCAGGTAACCATCCAGTCAAATTCGAATTTTTATTCGCGTTGAAAATACCTCCCTAAGGTTTTTCCTTCTCTCCTAAGTATCATCCCTCTTCCTTGTCTCCGAGTACCAATGCCTATGAACCATAAATATAAATGAAGAACAGGTGGAGGGCGAAAGTGCGTATCTCCAACAAATCTCCGAGAAAGGAGGAAGAAAGACCATTGGGAGAGGACACGTCAGAACAATAGAACTGGCAATGTCGCGCGTTCGTTAATAAAATACAGGGTCATGGGATCCAAGTGGGTGAATAATATAAAATCAATTAAAAATTAATAAGCCTCGGGCTGAATTTACCTTCCAGAAATAGACGTCTCACTAGGGGTAACGTGTATAGTCACGTTCGACCCAACGGAGCAGGAATTCAGATTTTGGATTTATCGAGTTTTCGTGAGTGCGAGATGGTCAACGCTATAGGATACATACAGCTCAGGTCGGTCGCAGATCTATGCGCTTCCCAGTACCTTTTATTTTGTGTATCAGGTATTGCTTCCGAAAAACGAATTTCTATTTATTTAGGTATTTGTGATTTTTCTATATCGCTCGTGAGCGCCAGAGATAAGGATTGCGACGATAGAAGTATAAATTCGTGTTCGCATCCTTTACCTAAACGTTACTACGTATCGTATAATAGCAGCACCGATGTCAGCTCGTTTGTTTCCGTTTGTTAACAAGCTCTCCCGTACCAGGGCCCTGATCAATGAAAAGCGGAAAACAAGGAAGGGCAAAGCTGTCATAAATAAAATGACTTACATGGGGAGGAGCGTTGAAATAATACGTTCGGCTTCTTCGGGCGGTGGTGGAAATTCTGATGGTGGTAATCCAACTGGATCCTGAGGCTCTGGACAATCCGGAACTGGACGTAGTGCTACCAAAGCCATTTTGGCTTTACGTCCATTCATACTCATATAGCCGTCGTCTTCGGACTGATGTCCTATAACGGGGAAGAATAATTACATAGTTATGTATAAACTAATGTTAATTAAGAATATCATGTGTGACTCTAATCCTTTACCCAGTAACTACGGTTATTCACGTAACTAGCAATCTAATTGCATGAAGCATGTAGTACGTGGTGCAAAATGTATATATATATATATTTTGTATGTATCTAGTTATTATATATATATATATATATATATGTATATGTATATACCTAAGGATGGGCTCTCGTCGTCGGGCGTGAGACCGATACTCGGCTCCGTGTTGCTACCGCAATCGCCAGCATTGACACTCCTGATGACCCCGACGACCTCTCCGAGACCTCCGACAACCCCCAAGACACCACCTCCGACTTCCGCTTCCGTTTCGTGCTCGTCGTACTCTGAGAGCACCTTGTCCAGCAGCTCGATCGATCGTTGCACATCGTCACCTCTGGAACGAACGCATCATCCGATTCTATAGTGATCGTACGGGCGGTAAATTTCTGGTTTTTAGGTAAAAAAAAAGAGATTAGCCACGTCATGGTAGCCAAGTAGGTACGCTCTATTATGCATGTTATAATGAATCTATTCCCTACATCCGTGAAAATAATATGCGGATAGGTATACCTGACACTCTGGGTATTATCATAGGGATGAGGCGAAGCAGCTGGCAAACGTGTCCGGCAGGTTCGTTAGTCAGGTAAGAGAAGACGAAAAAGGGAGAAAGAGGTAAAAGGGGAATGGCTACGTGATATAAGAAGCCCTGATGAACACAGCAAATTTGTATTCCAATCTCTGTGTAACCTATGCGAAATTATGTCTATCGTTTTTTATGGCGCGTTTAGTGGCTGCATGGACCAGTGTACTTTATCTAAGAAAATATATAATAAACTGTAGAGACTGGTTTACTCACACACTCCACCTCCCGGCCCTATCTCTCTCTCTCTCTCTCTCTCTCTCTCTCTCTCTCTCTCTCTCTCTCTCTCTATCTC
>JARQTJ010000754.1:168135-189007 GCA_030142635.1 Trachelus troglodyta
CTCTCTCTCTCTCTCTCTCTCTCTCTCTCTCTCTCTCTCTCTCTCTCTCTCTCTCTCTCTCTCTCTCTCCCCCCTTTGTATTTCCTTCAATTTCTATGTCTACGTACACCTTCCCTTCCCTCACTCTGTCCTTCTTCAAATACGTCAGTTGCAACATGGCTGCATTTCCTACTGCCGTAAATAACATTAATTATGAAGAGGTTTCTGCTCACGTCAGGCTAGGGGCTATCATTTGCCCCGGGTGGTTTCGGGGTGATGGTGGTACTCGAGGGTGGCTGCCTGTGTTGGCGATTCGGAACAACCGAGTAATTGCTACGTTTACGTGCACGTTATGCAGCGGATGAAGGCTACATTACATTCTAACATAGAATGCTTTTTAATTGCTGCCATTTTTACTGTTGAAAAATTATTTTGTTAATAAGGGTATACCTTAATTGGAATTCATAATTATCGGCACGTGTACATGAAATCATGAACTGAAAAATAAACAAAATAACGATAATGTTAAAAAGAAGAAAAGAGATAAAAAGCGAGAGAAACTCAATTAATAAAGCGCTCTCAGGTTGAATTACGAGCTCGGTGTAGTTCAATATCGTCTTCTCACTGTTAATTAAAAAGAACACGCAAATAAAATAATAAAAAAGAAATAGGTCCGTCATATAACAAAATTCGGCTTTACGCGTAGAGCTTTTTAGGTGAGTTATTAAAAGGAAATCTGGTTCGGTTAGCCGAGATGGTGAGGAATGAAAGAAAAACTAGAACGACCTGTACATTGTTACAACGTAAAATCTTTTCCAGGTTGTTTTAATGAAAGGGCCTGAAAAAGATAGATGCGAATTTCGTCTAGATTATGATATAGGCAGTGATATTGCAAAATTTATTTTGCACGATTTGTATATGACGAATAAATGGCCCTGGCAAATTTCATGTGGTAATTTTCGGATTCAGGACGAGGGTCACAAAGTTGTGAATTATTTCGCCATAGGAAAGTGCCTTTTACGTGAAATGACACATCAGGGAGCTAAACCGGGTATATTCAGCACTAGGCCGTGATGACGTAACCAGGAAGATGCCACGGGATGCCAATCAGCAGGCATTTAATTAGGTGAAGGCATCGGACTTGATGAGGGAAGCTGAGAGGAGCACGAGGCACGAGAAGACGTGATTCTGGCGCAATGCGGCCTCCGTACTTTAGCCTACAATCTCATTTTCATACTATCCCATATCCTACATGTACCTGATGATGCATGATGTAGAGGGTGCGCAGATCACTGAAATACCAACGCGAAGTTCGCCCATAAGTTTCGATTTAAACAATCTTTTTCTTTCACGACGCTTGCGATCGTTTACTAAGGTTTACACCTTTATTACTTTAGTTTTCACTTTTACCGACTTTGAGTTTTAAAATTTAAATTTAAACGAGTCAGATTTACATTAGTCCCTCAATTTGAAAAACTGCAACCTTTTCAAATCTTTTGCTATTCGCTTGTTAACCTTCTCATCTTATAAAGCAAACACGAAAGCTTCGCTTAGCTTAGCTTAGAAATTCTTGTATCTCTAGTATTCTAGGTGGATATTTTGTATTTCTTTAAGGATACTTGGGTAGCAGGCAAAACTAGTCAAGGCGTGAATCTTAGCGAATGATTACCAATAGACTCGTGAAATGTGAATAATAATTTGTTGTGACTTCGCGGAGTCGATTCAAAGTTTGTTTTTACGGTAACTTAAAAACGGCAGGTTTGCAAACAAAAGCAAATAGGATAAGAAGTTTAATAAACGATTAGCAAAAAATTTCCAAAAAATTATTGCATTTTTCCAACGCGAGGGATCTAATGTGAATCTGGCCCTTCCGAATTTCAATATAGTATTATATAACACAAATTCAAAGAAGCAGGAAAAAAAATATTTCAAAAATACAAACCCGGATACTAATTTCACACATATCCTTCGAACATATTCTCCGAAGGCGTAAATTCCTGCCGAAGATAAATTTTGCAAAAAATGTTGAGGCAAAAGTGTCGCGAACCTTAATGGTTTTCTTGATAAGGGAAGTTCAAATTAGTTCGATCAGGAATGTCTGACGGGATTGCATTGAAAATGAATATATAGTTGCACTTCTTCAAGAGTCAGGGAGTAGGTACCTAAAGATTTTCGAACCCTGTAGAGCTGACACTGCGCGTACTTTGACACTTGAAACTGCGAAAAATATCTGCTCGCAATTCCAAGTTTAAGTAAAATTCGAATATGCAATGAATTTTCCTACTTCAAATAAAGATAGTCCACGGTTGTGTTTGAGTACAACAGTAACTCTTTGATTAATCGGACTTTAAAATTCTTCCGTTAATTAAGAAAATATTTTCATCAGATCAGCATTTTCTTATCCGCTTTGTCTTTCCTTCGAGGAATCAAAATTAAATTTTCAAAGCAAAAACGGATAATAATCACCCTGTATATAGATTAGGTATACGTGCCGTATAGATAGACATTTATAAATACATATTGAATGCAGTATATACTACACTTATATACGCAGTTTATACATATATACGTACTCCAGCCCGCCGTAATCACTATTATCAAGTCAGTACAGAGAGAAAAATATTGAAAATTAGCGAATGCCAAGATTTAATCATTATTGTATTATCGGCGAAAATGATCTTCACACTGAATTCAAAAATTTTATAATGTTCGACGGACACGCAGATTTTAAAATCACAGAATGCCCCAAAGGAGTTTGAACGTATCTGTGGTAGTCCATGTCCGTAACAAGAGAGGGATATTTCAGTATGGTCAAAAAGCAAGAATAATAAAAGGGGACAGGACAGACGTGAAGTAGCTTGGACGTGCAGGTGGCTGGTGAAGGGTGTATTCCAACAAAGGAAGTGACGTCTGAGCTTTAGGTATCTCGAGCCCGAGCCTTGTTACGGTCGATTCATAATTCAAGACTTTAATTGTCCGAAAGCTCGTAGAATTTCGGTGGTGCTTCCCTTGCTTGAACTTCCCAAGGAGCCCGCAATGTTCCCTTTATTTTCTCTTTACTTTCTCTTTGATCGACACGCAATAAGTTACCTTACGCATCGCAATAACAAAAGACGTTTAACGAGAAATTTTCAAAATTACTAGAAAGCTATAAACAGTTTTCAATATACAGTTATAAAATTCGTGTTAATTTCTCGAATACACCTATACCAGATTTACATACGTATACATATGTCGTATTGTATACATATTGTATAGTGTGTGCAGAATTGCGCCTGTATTGATTATCCAGTGACCCTGTTACGAGGTGACCGCACGGATATCGGTTTTCTACATACTGATATAGTTTTCTCCTTACGTCGTTAGTGTATTTAAACTTCACTTAGATTTAAATACATAATTTTTTTAGATTCATAAACACTTGCATAATTTCCACACGAAATGCATTTAGAGTTTAGATGAAGAGACTATTGGATTCTCGTGTCTGTTCTTTTTAATGAACGATTCGAATTCGATTGTTATTTGGAGTCATGCGTGGGGAGTAAAAAATGCAAATAACGCCCGAATATCAGAGAGAGGGAAAATACTGAGAACTCAACAAATAAAAATTTTGGCGTCATATGCATTAAGAGATACGCATCTTGTTGCGGGACGAAATAATTCCGGTTGATTTATCGTATTTCGCGTTCTGGCATTATTACTGTTATCATTATTTGGTGAATATTTCATCTCCACACATCTCTCTCCCCCAATGCCAGGAACCTTTCTATTACTTTGTATCCTTAGAAATTTATTCCTATAGATCACAGGATATACGCGTTCGCCCACCCTGCGCCTGTACAGGTACTCTATGGCAAAATAAGGGAAACACACCGAAAAGTAAAAAAGTTTTCTCGTCCGCGTCAACAGCCGCTATTATCCACGCTTACGGATTTCTGTACACTTACATTTACACGACTTCAGGTGATGCCGTTCACCGAAAAAAAAAAATTCGTAAGATGCGTCAATCATTTCCAAAGCAATAAAAGATATCGAGAGGAACGTTGTGGGGGAAAGAATGAGAAAGAAGGAAGAAAAACGAAAGTCGCAGCAAGTAGTTTCGGCCTGCAGAAGCGCCACCCGTGGTTATAAATTCGAGAGACGTCTCAAACTTTTTTGTCCTCCCGTATTCAAGGAGAAGCGATACTTTACCAATAAGTTTACGTTATAGCTGTACGCCGAATCACAAAAATGGATACGCTTTATTCCTTATGTAAATGGTTCCCGTATTGCCGTTACAGACGCGCATTGCTCATCCAAGTCGAAAGGAGTTTGATAAGAGGCGTAAATTTCCTCCTTTGAAGATAATTCACGTACAATAAGTAAAGCGAATATAATGACGTAGTATATCTGTGTCTCTGGTGTGTATGCGTGTATATCCCACGTGGGAGGGAAACTACGAGGGATAAACGCGCTTATTATAATGATAAAATCCTCTTCCGGTGGGAGGAACAGCGTCCTCTTGAGTCACAAACAATGCTGATTCCATTGCGAGTATCTAGCGAGCCGAGAGGCACAATGTTGCGTGAAAGGAAGACGAATAAAATTGAAAGGAAGAAAGAAGATGAATACGCGGATAGCTGAGAAACGTTGAAATTTAAGGAAAGCTCTTATAACATTTCTGGTTGTTTGAATTTAGAATACTAACAAAAAAAAGATGAAAAAAGAGAAATACGTTCAATCCATTGTTTGATGAGATCGGTATCACGTCAAGACCATAAATCATGTATGCTTTTTTAAGATGCAAAATATACACGTAGTATGTGTTACAAAACCCACACACAAAATACCCTAAGCAGTACTATTATATTTAAACTTAAATTTCACTTTTCTTATATCTAATTTTTTTGCACTGAAAACCCTGCAAATTCAAGTGTATCTCGAATTCTATTATTTCTATGCTAATTACTTTTACACACTTTCAAGTATTATTTTTACCTTGGAATTGACTATGCATGTACGCAAACAGACCTCAAATCTAAGCATGTACATATTTTAGTATTCATGCAAGTTAAAAGACCAACATAATTGACGACTCTGATACAATGGAACGTGTATAACGATACATGCTTAGATATTGAATCTGTGTTCATACACAGCCAACTCCAAAGTAAGAACACACTTGTAAGTGTGTAAAGAGTTACTACCCATAGAATCAATAGGAAATAACACACTTCGCCACAAATTTAAATTTACCATGGGGGAATTTAATTTTTGTAAAGGGTTATCTAAAAGTCTGTACACTTTGTTGTACTACTGCATGTCTCTACGTTAAACCGGACGGCCACAAAGATTGTGTGAATCGTATCTTTACCCTCCTGACGCGCACGCACGCACGCGTGCACACATATACGTATATAACGGACGTAACACCCCAAAAGCAAACCTCGTTAAATTTGTTAGTTCCATTCAAGAACCGATGCCGGTAATTAGCCGAGAGGAGCCTCGAATTAAAGCGGGTCTCATTCCCGTCACATGGTGACTATCTCCACCCTTATCGGAGTTCTATCGCGCCACCCCACTGAACACACTTGTAAATACGCAGATGCACGATATTTGCACGTAGCCCAGAGACAGAGACGCGTCGCCAAGTGTCATTCATCTGAGCATTCGTTGAGTTAACAATAGAGAGGTTTGCCTATGGTACCCCTATTAGTAACTGGTTACATGTCTAACGCACTAAGGGCTGCCAACCGAAGAGTCAGCATTGCTACTAGTTTCGGTACGAGCACCTTGGATTCATGATTAGGGAAGCTGCTGCTAATGCTGGATCCTTAAGTGTTGTCCTTTGGTAGTCGTATGTGTGTTCTTCTGTACCGTGGCAAGTATACCTATACTGACTAATTAACGAGAAGGATTGTTAATTAGGCACACGAGGAATCGGCAAACGTGCAGAAACGTTTGTTCGTCAAGTCGAAATAATAGAGAGACATACGGGACATGTGTATACATTGTGAAATCTGACGTAAGGTATTTAGAGTTAACTAAATAGACCGTTGGGTACCTTAACTGGTAACGTATAATCACGTACGTTTAATTGAGATAAAATGAATTTCGAGAAGTTTTTATTACATTTTTGTACTTTTTCTTTTTTTTCTTTCACCGTTATATTCACCGTTCGCGAACACCAACGACGCGGGTTCGGTACCTTTGTTCCGTAATAAAAATTTTTTTGACTTTTTTCTCCTTCTCACTATGATCCTTTTTCCAATTCTATTACGTTTTTTCCCCCGTTTTATTATCACGCAAATGTATAACTTTCCTGGAAATTCGTTACTCTTCCGAAGCAATTGGCCCTCAATCAACACAGTCATTAGCATTGTTTACCAAGAGATTTGTTTAATCCGATTGAATTTTGTGAAAAGGGGAACGCCGTGACAGCTGCCTAGTCCGGTAGTCTCTCTGACAGGCACCTCGTCACCGGTTCCGAGTTACTGATTAGTTACTGCCATCCTGTTATGGTAGTTAGTGCATCCGTTGACGTTATTCTCTATTGGCCCGAATTCACGATTCAGTTAGCGTAATGTGATCATCGTGTTAGTTTCGCGATTCTAACGAATCTAACGAACCGTTCCTATGTTTGTAAGACTGGGTTGGAGATGACGTCGGATGCTGGAGCGCAGCTAAGTGATATAGGAAATGGGAGCAACTATATCTGACGAACTCCTTTCTTCAAATTGTGTATAAGATTGTTCGTGGCTGGCCGACTGGAAGATTCGCGTTACGTTGTCCGAACTGAGAAACTTCTTAAGGCTAAAGCAAAATGGCCAAAACTTTATTTTATTGTCTTTTGCAAATATTCTACGACTTCAAGAGTTTTGCTAGAGTAGCAACGGTCGGGTGAACTTAAAAAAAAAGAAAAAAAATTCTTTTCGGCATCTCTTTACGTATAAATCAAACTTATTCAAGACTGTCGACAGACACCGATAAAGCAAATTATTTAAAGTCACTAGAATCTTCGAGTAATATTTCATGTACGTATAATTCCAAGTTAAGTAAAAAAAAACCTAGAAACGGCTGATTGCTCGATATGTGATTGAGTTTCGAAAAAGTCACACACCAAAAATACTAGTTACTAGCTCGATACTACCAGAGCACTATTTTTAGATTTACGAGTGCCACCACTGCTGTAGGCATACCGTCATTTCTCGATATTTTTAAACCTTTCAACTCAACGTTATCTGTGGCTCCTTCAATTATGTCCGATAGCGTCAGCGTTGCCAACTTTATAGAGCTTCGGTCTCTATACCGCTAAGTACTATTGCTGGCTACCCTCGCTGTCCATAACAGTGGTACATACATACCAAGCACTTTTCATAGTTCCAGCCACTCAGTTGGATCTACTAGCGAGCATTTACTTTGTTGGTATGCATTATGGCCACTTGAGAGCACTCGCGCCGAGCCAACATTTGTCCATTCTGTTGTCTGCTTGCTTACCTGTCTGCCTACTAACTCTATAAATAGTCAGCACCCCCTACTGTATAATGGCAGTAACTAAAAGTTGTACAACGCGGATAGTTGATATGGACATAAAATTGCCTCGAGTTCTATATTAAATATTGACCAAACGAAGAATCCGCTTAATTCGTGATTTACAGAAACATACAGATGTATACGAAAAGTACGAATATCTATATCGCAATATTTCGGCGAATCAATATCATTTTTTTCCTTCTTTAAACTCTGGGAGAATTCCGTGCTTGCAGCTGCAGTCGGAGAAGTATTTTCGATTATGTCCCTTGCGCAAAATTTCATTAATATCTTGAGAAATATCTATTGGAGGAGAAAAAAGCCACGAGAGTGGAATCTTCTCGGGAAGCTGTGAAATTGATAGAGAGCTTCGCAAAGAAAGTATCCAGTTGGAACAGCCAACTGCTACCGGATTCTCAAGCTGTAGGATATTAATTTTCTCACGTGATACTGAAAACAACCGATATCGATTAATTTCATAGAACTACTAAACTCTCCATACCTCTCTCGCTCCAACTTATTCCTCGCACCTCTTGCTCCCTCATAAGCTTTTCGCGTTGCTTACGGATGACTGGAGTCTCGAGTGATTAGAATTGCCCTAAGTCGGTCAATGGGAAGTGATTGATAAGCTTAACCAGAACAGGCGCTGCCATACTGAACTTATTAGCCAAGAATAGATCACGGAACTTTATGCTGTACGAACGAATAACAATCAAAGAAGAACCGAAGGATTTAACCCAATAAACAGTCAAGCCGAATAATCTATACTTCCGCATTACCTGCATATGGTACAAAACGTAGGTATAGTGATCTATAGGTAGATGCGTGCACAGGACATCACGGTATCTATGCTCGTACATAAATTTATATGGATCAGATACACGCGTGCATTTGTATATATATATACTGCACTCTGGACCAATCTATGAGATATATATACTATATGCCCATCAGCCGCACTAGAGCTCATGCATGCACGTGTTTAGAGGCAACACCCTGACTGTACACACACTACACAGCTATTAACCACTGACCCAGTTACTGTCGGTCAGCCTGGTTATGCACCCAGAACACCGACTGACAGCGTACATACCCGGGTACGTGCCAATTTCACTCGGACGCGTGTGAATGTGCACATATGACAGATCGGTTCGAAACTAAACACCACGCACGGATACGAAAGCAGATGGATACGTGGGTATATGATAGGTAGACTACGCGCTATGGAGAATATCTGACGGTTATCGAATGGCTATGACGCGAATATCTTGAGAAAGAAAACTGGCTGGTACGGTGATTCCATAATGATCCCCAGTGCCACCGAGAGCTGTCATTATCGTAAGGAGCCTCCTGGATACTTGAACGAGGGTCCTAATAATATTAGGGAAGGATGTCAACTCCCGAAAACGTCATCAGACGTTCGGAGGGTCCTGTCGTTGTATACGGTGAAGGTGGTTCTATATCTGTGGATGATTCCGGATCGGGGATTAACGGAAAATGTCGGTCACTATTCTCGAACGAACCCTCCTCAACCCAACCTTCACGCGCAAGACCTGATGAATTTAGTTTGTCCCTACGTGACGAGAAAAAGTAAGAAAAAAAAGAAGTTGCAGAAAGTACCACGAATTTCGTCTGAAGAATGCTTTTTCTTTAATATAAAATTGCCATTGTTTTTCGTACCTGACTTAAGACGAAACTTTAATTCCGTGTATAAATAAAAAAGATTATACCGTGTTGCATTGTATTATGAGCCAAACGTTCTACAACAGGAAGTAACGACTATGATGGAACAGAGGTGCAGTGTCGAACGGCCAGTCAATTTCTTCATTTCGGACAGGGGTGCAGCCCTGAAATAGGAAGTAGGAGTATAATAGGACCGTAGGGGTTCCCAGGTTCATGGAAGTGGGGTTGAGTAAAATTACGAAGCCGATCAGTTAAAAGGCATCTACATGATAGATGGGATCCAGTACTCTTGGCACGTTGGCATAAGGCGAAAGGGGTGTGGTATCTATGGTAGTGCTATAGGAAATATCCCCCTAGCGAAACTACATCACGTATTGAATCCGTATATGGGAGTGTTCATATAGTGGGGTTAACGCGGGACGATACCGTGGTTCAAAAGAGTCTCCGTTATTGGCTATAGATATTGCAATCTTTTAACCTTGCCACCACTCACTCTTACCCATCCGCCTCGATTAAACCGAGCTCGACCTGCGTAACCGTTGGCTAATGGCATCCACCGAGTAATACGATCTCATGCTATACTTACCAAGCCCCCAAACCCACCCCCTGAAGCACAGAGAGAGGGAGGAGGGGGAGGAGGCCCGAGGTAAATAAAGTTAACGCTGACGGGGTTCGCCTAACGATATCATGACCCTGGACTCCACCTAAAACTCCCTAGACTTCCGATTAAATTACGTTTCGAAGATCTTTCTTCCTTATTATGTACCTATCCTTCTTTAGAAACGTTCGCACCGTAGGCGTAACCTACCAGCCCGCCGCAGGTAGGTACCGTATCATTTCACTTCGATCGGAAGGATCTCGTGCTCCGAGAAGTGAAAAAAAAACAGTCCAGTGTTATTATATCGAACCCACGCATGAACGTTATTACGTATTTTCCGAAATGGTAAATTTGCCCTTTCGTATTTCCTGTCAGATCTTAAATTATCATATTATCATATATAGCAGATCTTAACAATTTTATTACGAGCATGTGGGTAATTTAAAACGCAGACTGACAAAAAAAAAAGTACACTGACCAAAGGCTCCCCCCGTGCGTGTACCACGACACGAAGAAAAAGTGCCTATGTAGCTAATCATTTCCACTTTCAAGTTTCAGAAAAACATCGCGTTCTTACCCGAGAACCGCTGATTTCTCCCAACTGCCTTGAGGCATCGTTGGTCCTTGCGAACCATAGTAATTACAGTACAGCACGAGGGCAGCCTTCATCATCCCATAAGATGACCACACGTGCATGAACTGGTAATAAGTTGATCCTTGCTGATGTGCCAAGAGAAACAGGCGATGTATAGGTTAGACTAGGCAAGGTATAGTATACGAGACAGCTAATGCACCTAGGTAGGTGGGGGATAACTTTGCCACATGGCCATGTGTGCTTCAAACATCATGCGGGCATGTGTGTATACATACCTATAAGTGCTCTGGCAAATACAAAGATGATATTATGCCGTGAGGAGGTACGATAGGTGAGTGGGCGTTAGGGTCAGGGATACAGGGCCGGGATACCTTTACGAGTTAATGAACTTTTCCCAGGTACACAGACAAGACACCATAATGAGAAAATATCGCATTTTCGAAATTACTTGAGTAAAAGAGATGAAAGAAAAAATGGAACAATCATCACTGGGTCATTAGGATATCCCGGACCATTTAGATCTGTTCATGGCAAAAATAATGAAGTTCATGAGAAAGTTTTTTAGGTTCCCATTAGACCCTGGACCGGCTCTCACGTAGGCCCAAACATAATTTTTTTTTCCATCAGCATTTAATTAAAAACAAATTGGAATGTAGGATGGACAATAACGTTACCGAATAAGGTCGATTTAAACTTTTTTATTAAGAAAACGGTAACGAGCACTTAAACTTCTTGTATTACCGAAGCGAATCGAGAATCCTGGGTACAATGACAGTAGGACGCGCAGCACCGATTAAAGTAGCTCGCAATTATTTCATAGTCGTCCATTAGGAATAGATATCTTTGCCAGATCCTGGAATTCAGCGTCCCGGTACGGCAATGTCGTAAGTCCGCGAGATCAAACAGCGTAAGAAGGAAGAATATGCGTAGCGTTTTACGAAAATATAACTTTTTTTTCAATTGCCAAGGAAAAAGCGAAATTCATAACCGCGGACAGAGAGCAAAACTGAAACTTGAGTTTGACGCAATACTTATACCTAGTACATGAAATCGCCGCGATCGCGCTTGGCGCGACCAGTAAACCTCTTAAGTAGCTACAATTACTACCGCATGGCGGAGCTGCATTCTAGTGTTTGTTTTCGTAGAGTTACTATATGCCTATAGATTGTTTATTATAGCCGTGGGCACCTTATGTGCCAAAGAGAGACGTGGGCCGGATTATTTTGTCATGGGATTATACAGTAATATACAGTATCTCTGCAGAGCGCTTCTTCTTGTATTCATCCGACCGCTAACGTAATCTACCCAAGCCACAACGCCATCCAAAAACATTTTGCTACCTGCGGGTTAAGTATCTCGGAATCTCGTGACATGTGTGCGTATGTTGTGTACGATACTATATATGGCTTCTTACATATTATAACGGTCTGAAATATATTTGTGGTAAGACATAGGTGGAGAGAAGAGAAATAATTTTGATGTACTTTACTCGTGTTTCTGGTGGATCTTTGGAGGATGGGGAAAAAATAAATTCTTAAATTGCAGAGTCAGTCGCGTTGCCGTAAAAGCCTCACTATTTTTCGCGCTTTACGGCTTCAAAGTAAATAAGTAACTATAGTGTGTATGTATCACTACGTTTGCGGTCCCTTTAAGCCCGCAAATTTTCACCTCCGTCGGCATTTCTAAAACCCATTATTTTTCATGGGGGGGTTGCGCGTGGCATTTTTAACCCCCGTAATTACTTCGGCGGAAGCGTCCCAATGGGCCTTCACCTGATGGTTTATGAGAATATGGGATAAAAAAAGTATACCTCGCGTTGCCTGTGACCCTGATAGGGACTTACCCCTCTAGACCCTGGAACTCCATAGTATTAGCTCTAGAGGTCGACCGCGTAGAGAGTGGAAAGAAGAAGGGCTGTTAGCAGTGGTGGGAATTGAAGAAGGGTAAAAAGTTATTACAAATTTCCTGCCACGAAGGAAACGGTAATAATTTCCTGAAAGACTTGAACGTTGCTGCCGTCTTGATGGGTATGCGCCAGCCAACCATAAACGAATGAGAACAGTGACTGGCCTGTTGCTATGGCGAAAATCAATGAGGCTGAAAAAAAGAGGTAAAACTGAAAAGAGAGATTTAGTAAATTTTCCGCCATTTCTAATAAATATTATCCAGGATCTTTTTACAGACAGTCAATTCACCCGTTTCATCCCGACCCTCCAAACAGCCCAATTGCAACCCTTCAATGACCTCTCTTCAAATTACCCCGTACCTATCTATCCGTTCCTCAAGGCCCCTTTGGGGCTAGCAGACTGATTTCAAGATTACAACTTTAATTAATGGATTAAACTCGTTGAGCTTCGCTTGCCAGGAATTAATCGTCACTCCCCTTCCGCTCTTTCGTCCCTTCCCTCTATACTTTTTCTAGACTTTCGTCCACCTCCTCCGGGACTTGTCTCTTTGCAATCGTCAGTATTTCAACCCTTAGGCTCTTTTTCACCCTCTCGAAATCCTATTATAAACTAGACAGTCGGGAGAAGGACACTTATTACCGAACTAAAAGGGCCGCATGCGATTGGCCAGATTACCCGGCGACAATTTTCATTAATCAGCCTCAGTTAATAGTTTAAGCCATCTTCAGTGTAATACTTTTATCAGTTAAGCGTACTTTGAGTTACTAATTATTCTAGTAATTATTTTTCCAAACAGTGCATTAAAAAATAAAAATTACGGAATATCCTGCCAAAAATTATAATCCGACGGGAAAATCTGTTCGATGGCTAATTAATCATGGTTGCGTAACTGGCATATGAAAGTTTGCGGCGCAATCGCTTTGGAAATGATTAAAGTGCCAGCGTGCATTTGAAAAGCCCGCCCCCAAGTTGTTCCTATATGACTACGAGGCAGTCCTTTCCATCCTTCAGTTCCAGGATAACGGATGAAAGCCCTCCCCTTTACCTAGAGGATGTATTAGCAGAAATTGATTTAGCATAAGAGGTAACAAACTTAAAGTGAACTCGCAAACCTTGCGCAAATACGAATATAAGATTTCAAGGAATCCCGACTAAAGGATTAATTAACATTGAGAAGAAGGACGAATAAGTATCAAGATTTCGCAATTGAGTCGGAAACAGTCGAGGGGGAAGATAATATTCTTTATAGCAACTTAAGATAATCAGAAATTAGCCATGCTAATTCAACCGCCTATTTATACGTGCTCAATCGTATAATCGTCCGAAACAATAAAATTTTTGGCAAACATCCATCTCGCTACCCTTCCTCTCGTAGGAATAGTCCTTTCGGCAAAATATTCTTCGACCCCAGGCGAATACTGTTTCACGACATTTAAAATGCTAATAAATCCAAAGGGGATGAATCTTTTTCATTTTCCGTCACGAGCAGCTAGCTATGCCTAAAAACACCATAAAGCAATCTTATAGACAGGAGGAGTATTAGCATTTCCGGGCTTTCCGTTTCTCCTTTGTGAGGAATATCGCAGCCAATTCGCAAGCTCGATTGGATCTCTCCATTGTGCCAAAGGAACTGCGCCTCGTTTATCTACACCAAGATCCATTCATAACCTCTAAATATTAAGCGGAGCATTTCTCTTACCGACTAAATTCAAGTTCCTCATCCTCCTCCTTCTCCATTTCCTGCATTCTCCAACGTATTACTTCTATTCACGTGCAGCAGAATTCATCGATCCACCCTGCGTAGGCATTGGCACGCCTAAAATAAAAGTCCTTTTACAAAGATGCTCTTACGCGCGTCCGTGCGATATTGTTGCCACGTGCCAAATAATATAATTGCATTGCGCAGACTCCGGGTCGTTAATAAAGGCCCGTAGTATATAGGATAAGGGGTTGTCATTACCGGTCGTTAATTATTAATCGCGAACACAATGCTGTTGCGAGACACTCAGAAGAGGGAAATTTCTCATAATTTCACGGGTCTAGGAGCACGTGTCACAGAAAGCGACAGAGACAGAGGAAAAAGACAGTGTGTCAAATGCAGTCTTGACAGAGTCAACTAAACATTTTTTAAAACCCATATAACAAAAACATTCGTTCTAATTGGGGAAACAATTTTTCTGATTCTAGTTTTCCCGTCGTGACTGCGTGTTGCCAATAGGTAGGCTACAGGTTCAAGAAGCGCTTAAAATTGGACGGATAAAAGCCTACGGATAAATGGCGTCGGTTTTCGCGCAGTTGCATGTACAGCAGCATTGTGCAGGCGATTCGAGTCTAAGTGCGAGCGTAATAGATACGATGCTTTATGCAGCTGTGAGCACTGACACTGCCGAAAAATTTTACCTCTGAGCTGATGAAAAATCACAGTGGTCGTTGTACCGCACAAATGAGAGCTATTAGTAGGTATAGTCTGTCCACGAGTTCAATGTGTTTTTTTGACAGTCGGCGAATCGCACGTGGCTCTGCACAAAACTCTTGTTACAGAGTATGCACGTGTGTGGTTTTGCACTGAAATAAATTTTATTTTTCTAAACAAAAAAGCACGTGTCATTTATAAAGGATTGCATTTTTTTCGAACTGTTAAAAAAATATATTCAGCTCGTGGACCGACTACGTCTAACTATAAAGTCAGGATTCAGCTGACAGCTGGGACATAATAAGTTTGCCGAGTACGGAACGTCGAGGCTTACAATGAAAGATTACACGTGTCGATGTCACGCCCTTGTCATCCCCTAAGTTACCCGCTTCTTGGTCTGCCAAGAATTAGCATCCCTCACACGTTTACAAGAAGACTCTTGAGGGTATTTAATTCTAGAGGTACAAAGGCAAATTTTGAAATGCACTGTCAATTAATTATTCAAGATTTTTTAAACTGGATAAATGCGCACAATTATTGCATTTAGGTTTATACTCCAAATCTTCACGCACGAAGTCCATATACGTATATGGACTCACGCAGCGGTTTATCTGCATCGTCATATCTCGAAAAGTACTAAGGATATAACAAATTTTCTCAACAAAAATGTATTAAACGTAATTCTTGAGTTTTTAGAATATTAGTGAGTATCCATTTAAATTGTTTAAACCTTATAAAGACAGTTGGCTCGAGTGTCCATCGCGTTTGAAAATTTTAAGCGTTCTCTTCGGCGAGCAGAAATTCGTAAAAAATTCTCAAATTATACCTGCACTTACTTCGAAGCTCCAATTGTTACGAGGAGATATCGATCACGCAAATAGTTTTATCGTTATATGAATGATAACAGAGTAAAGTGCTGTTTTCACAAGGAATGAAAATTTCTGCATCGACTTGCAACTTTTTGTATTATTTAATTAAAGCTCAGTTACATAGCGCAAAAAACTGCAGTTTCCAAAAACTGAGATTTATAATTTTTCGATTTCTCTTTTTAAAGTTCTCCGTAATTGACGTGAGATCTTCGACGCCGCGATGTCCCCGACCGCTGGGACAATCCTTTGCGCGACATTCCCGTATGCGAAAGGTCAGAAACTCAATTTTCTATTTTGTTTCGTTCTCTTCTTTGCTTTCGTTATCAGTTCGTCTTGCGATGACGTTTTCATATTTAATAGGAGCCCTTGGAAGGTGATACCCTACAGCAGCCTTCTCATCGAGTTCGAGAAATATCCTTGGGAGAAAAAGCAGATGTCCTTTCGTATAACGGGTGTCGTTCCTTGATACATATTGCATGTGCTGTCTCCCCTTTGTCAAATCCTTCCATCTCCTGCAACCCACTCTAAATTCCTTCGCGTGCGATTAGGGTTGATAGTAGAAATGGATATCGACTGGAATAGGGATATCCTGTAGGAGTCCTTTAACCTAGGAGCCCTTACGAGTGTGAGGAAACCACACGAGATCCTTTCCATTACGATACAATCCAAGTGAAAGGACATGCCCCCACATTACTATTACGCCGGTAATTACTGTTAATTTGTAATTAGTGGATTCCCGCATTAGCTGAAAATTATACCGGTCCTCTAATGCACAGATCTTCCCCTCTTCGGTGCGTCAGAGTACCTAAATTAAATTCCTAAGGTATCCCAAGGTGTAGGACTCTATATAACATGCTTGGCGAGTATTACATAAATTCGCGGATACTTTGGGCGTAAATTGGATAACGCACTAATGACCAGTATAAAAGTACGGTAAAATAAAGGGCAACTTTTACCCTCCTGAGATAACGATAGGTATATACCCGTAGACCTATATACATATATACACACAGTTTAAAGTTAGTGGCTACACGGTGCTGCCCTATAAGGGTTTCGAGTTTTACTAGCGGAAGTACGTAAGCCGAGGGTAGTTCCTGTAGGGGAACTTTGACGGACGCAGCCGGGTGTCTTCATCGGGAAACTCAAAAGGAGTGCTTATGTTATAAAGAAGAAACCCCCTATTGGACTCTACCTTTTTGCCAGCGTGAAATGACCTCAAGGTTTCGAAGTGTGAGTAGGACGCACCCCTAACCCAGCAACCCCAAGAAATAACCACCCTTGAAATTTTTATTCTTATTCAGACCGGATGCTAGCCTCGCGCTCCGTCGGCTATAGTCGCTAATTTTGGGAATGCCCGCAATTCCGCAACCCTTCTTATGACGGCAAGGGCTATACCTACGGCAACTCAATTATTCATCATCAAAATGGTTACGCTTCCCTATAAAGACTTTCTTTTATCGGTATATACCTAACAGTAAGTAGGTACGTGCCTACCTGCCCGCTACTTCAGAACCTCTTCCGTACGGAATATCAAGTTTGCTAAGGAAGTTCGACAAAGTCTACGTCCTCGTACTTACGTAGACCTTTCTGAATTATACTCGAAAGTCATATTCAATGTTCATCTATCGATAGAAAGGTCATAGACTCTACACTCTAATAACTCCTTTGACGTTTCAATCGTACGGAACTCTCCAGTAATTACTTCTCAAAGTAATAGACTCTTGATATAATTAATTAATTGTATAGAGCGAACCAGGTATTAAATAACGTAGGAGGCTTACTTACTCTGGAGCAGGATTTCTCCAGCGCTGCGTGCCAGCGCGCGCCATCAGGCATCAACGGCCCGACCTGTAACAATAGAAAGAACCAAGAAATGAGAATTGACAATCCACTCGAAAAGTTCTTGTACGGACTTCAAGCAGTGTAGAATAATATTTCCAACTTCATAAAGACAAATTTTACTGAGAAGAAGTGGATAGCTGCACGGTAAATTCACTTTGAAAGAAAAAAAAAATAAACAAAAATGGTAAAACAGACGTAAGTAGACACAAGAGGATAGAGCCATGGAAGAATAGCAGGATATAAGATCCTTTGAGTGATCCTAGCACAACCTGAGCCCTTGTACTCTACTCTAGCGTAAGGTGCACCGGGTATAGAGGTCTGGTAGGACCTTGTTTCTGGACGTTTACATAATATAAAGAAAAGTAGAGTCCATGTCACGGCACGAGGTTCCCTGCGAGAATGCGCATCTACATACATGTATACAAGAGAAGCTCATGCACCATATATGTATATATATATATCTCCCTCAAGTGTTGTAGAACACTTGAGCCTGGCCACGTTTTTCCCAGTCGAATCCCTCCAACTACCATTTTCCTCTGACTTCGACTCTGACTCGGAGTCCGACTCGAGGAGCCTCTTTTACTCAACTGGCTGAGCCGTCCGGCAAACGTCTTCCACTCGTGAAACCCAAGCACCCTTCCAATCACAGACTAGCCGTTCTCTTTAAAGTTCCTGGAAAATCCCATCTGTCCTATCCAACACTTTACCTTGGAACACTGCAGCCACTTAGAGAGCATTATCAACCTTTCAGCGTGATACCTGCCATCGTACCTACACCTATAAAAAAGAATCTACGCGATAATTAGTAGCCTCATGTTTTCTCCGGTGAAATAGGACAGTCCACAATGCATCGTTTGTGCACCGAGAACTGCAGTTTAGTTGCACGTGTTCTTAGCGCATCGACTTATCCCCACATGTCAGTCCCGGGTAACCTACCCGGACATGGAAAATGTATACAGCAGCAATAGGGACTGGGATAGTGGTGACACCAAAAGAGGGTGTAGAGAAGAGGAGATGGGAGGAAGAAGGTTGGTACCGTGTAACAATGCAAAAGAGCAGATTGGCTAGTTATGAAAATTTTTCGCGAATGCAGCAAAGACCCTGAGCAGCGGCGGTGGCGGCGACGGTGACGTCGGTCTGCGACTACTCTATGGGGATAATGCCGTTTCAGCAGTATTACAGCCTCGCAGGGGTGGTTGCTCCTCGAAACGCGTGGAGGGTGGTTCCTCCGCTTCGCCCCTTTATCCCTATTTCATCCTCCTCCCTCATCCCCTTTGGCCCCCTTCGCACTCTACTACAGTCCTGTAGTGGTCTCCTCCTCAACCATTCACGGGACGTGATTGCAGCCTGCATATTTTATGAGCTATCTACCCCCCACTCCTCTCCCTCCCTCCCCCACCCACTAAACCTCATCCATGCTTCTCATGTGGTTCCCAGGAAATTTCACTCTTTAATTTGACTTTTTCTCATTGCTCTCTTCTATCTGCGGTTCTTGGCACGATTACTCACCAGTTTGCTTTCCATAAGCGCCTTGATTGAGTGTCCACTTTTCTATTGTTTTGGCTGAATTCCAGAAAAATCCTGGGCGAGAAATAAGGGATGCAAATTTTTTCCTATGTCCAGTATTCCCCCTCGATTCACTTACATTTAGGTTCTTATACGTAAAGCTTGTTTCTAGCCTGGCGAATCATCCTGGATTTAAATCCGTGCGTCATCCACGTCTGCGCGGTGCCAATAAAATGCAAATTTCATAGCTTCAAAACGACATCACTTTTTATTCTTCAGTTATTCCAGAAAAATACACACACATCGGGTTAGGATTTAAATATGGAGGTAAATGCCAAAATGCACAGAGTATCGCTCGACTTGAAATTAAAGTGCTCGACGTATCTCCTTAGGGAGTCGCGAGAGATATTCTGAATGGCAAGAATTTATTTATATTATCAGTAGTCAGTCGGGTAGTTCTGCAAATATTTAAAAATCATTTGGTTCCGCGTAGAATGCAAATATATTACAAAAACGTAATACGGGCGACTGAACTGTCTAGAATTTTTTTATCCGTAGGAAGTTCAGGCACAAACAACAAAGTGCAAACCAACTGGAAACCCAAGTGCACCCCCTCGACCCAAGGGACAAGTACATGCGATTCCATCTAGGGTATCGAGAAGTAACGGCTATCCCTTTCGGCTACTGGCAAAAGGGATATGAACCTCAAAACAGTTGCCAACCCATATCAAGACGCTTACTAGGGTGGAAGGTGGAAGAACGAAGGTAAATGTCCCTCTTTACCGATTAGTAATCCACCTGCCCGACCGTGCGACACCTCGTTAACGAGGTTAACTTCCTAAGCCCCTACGTCAAAATAAGGACTTGAATTATCAGAGCAATCGACCTCCCGTAGGTCAAGCTTAGGTTGGGTATAGCTCGAAGGAAGGTTATATTGAAGAATTAAGGCTGGTTAGCTGGTTCATTGGTTTTTCTTGCATTTCCAAAATAAAATAGAGATAATCAAGTAACGGATGACGTAGCACGTAGGAGATGGAGAAAAGAGGAGAGAAAGGAAAGATAGATGTATAGTGATAAGGAGCCGAACTGCACTGCACTTAGTTCTACCGTTCGGATAATCTTGATAATCTCATTGGATAAATTCAACGAGCTGGAAGGGATACTCGGTTCTTTTTTGCTTCCTAGAAAATAGTACCTCCTACGGTCTAAAACTATTATTCGTGAGTCGTAAGAGAGAACGACATCCGGACGGAAAAAGACGCCGGGCCAATATTGTAAATTACTTCTGGGCGCTCGTTCGTTTGATGGGAAAATTGCGAAAGAAGCTTTTCTGCAATATAATCTGCAGACACTGATTGTCAGCGAAACAATTAGACTCGCAGTCAAATATTATATTATTCTCAAGACACGTATTTTTGCATATTGCGTTGAGTATCGAATTCTTTGATTTGAAAAGTAAAGGATCAGCGCACGGTTGCCAAAAGTTTCTAAGATCTCTACTGACCTTCAAATTTTTCCTATTAATATAGCAGTACAGTCCAATCTGTTTATGAGTCTGCTTGTTGTAATAGCCCTCCTTCCTCTCCGTTTGTTTTGCTATAGCGCGAAAGTTTTTCCCACTCAAAAACACTTTAGAGTTTTAAGACGCACATCTCGCTACAAGCGTTTGGTGAAAGTTAAGTTAAAACCATATACGTACGTGCTTTTTTGACAGATCAATAACGATCAAGTCTCTAGCAAGCCACACGTGCTTTTACATATATTATTTTCAAAAAGTATGCACGTTAATGGTTTGCATTAAAATATGTATTTTTCTATTCCAACATATATCTACGCGACCCTGTCGAAAATCACCTGTGATTTCTTAAGGTTCGCATTATTTGATAATTGAGGACCCGGATGCAATAACTCGCTCTCCGCTCGAAAACACGGAAAAGTATTGTCGAGATAAGTGAAAAATACAATTGTAAA
>JARQTJ010000754.1:193231-243668 GCA_030142635.1 Trachelus troglodyta
ACGCCAATATTTGTATTTTTTCACGCCGGATCTAACGGTATGTCTCTTGTCCGGGGCTTAAGATACACCCTGTATATGCCGATATACCGTGTATCACTCACGTTCAATTATAAAGATCATAACAAAGAATGAACCTGGCCGATAGAGTAGCGCGGCGCATCTATCGACGTGACATAATGGTCGCCCGTAATACGGAAAGAAAAGTTTTCGTACTCAGGAAACCGTGGAGACTAGAGGACACGTCGTTCCCACATCTTACGGGATTGCCCAGAGCAGCTCAGAGCGAGTGTGCCCACCATTCTCAAACGAGGTGGAGGCGCAGAGATAGCAGGATTCCCTTTCTCGCAGATCAATGTTACTGCCAACAGCTACAACCGTACCATATTCTCATTTCCACAGTATCTTTCAGTCTCGAAGAATAAGCAATAACCATACCGGTACCGGCAGTTTTCCTCGATGAAGTGCCAATCGTCGTAGCATATCTCTCTCTTCCTCTCGGTCGCGATTCGGGGTTGCCCTATTCGCGTCTCTCTCTTGCAGAGGCAAGCGAGCCTACATTCGTCTCTCTCGCATTCACAGTCGATATAGAAAAATCGAAAAATACATACTCAACGGAGGTGTACTATATATAGTGTAAAGAGCATCTTAGTGGCAAGGTGGAGCCTTTTTCTATCTATATATCTCTCTCCCGATCACCGTGGCTGCCTGAACTTTATAGATTGCAACACCTGCTGGCATTCAGAATTTCTCATCGACTTATATTTTTCGGAGTAAGCTCTATATGTCGCTGGGTAATGAATTTCGGAGCGAGGACTCCTTTTAATGTAATTGTTATTAGTAATCCTACTTACTAGCGTTACACCAACTCGGAACTACATTTTTTAATCGTAAATTTTAATTACGGTGTTATGCATTATCAGGATTATCTTAATAGGAAATTAATTGACTTTAAAATAATATTGATTGATTTTAAGGAGAGTTTTCTCCAAATCAATGAGTTTTTCTTTCTCTCTCTCTTGCATACATATAGTTATAACTCTGGCCTTTTCGTTCTTATAGAGAACATAGAGAATCGAAAAAAATGAAATTTAAAATCTTACGTCGAATGTTGGAACGTACCTCTAAGTGTACTGTGCTCACGTGGATCGGCAGGAAAGGACAGACATATATGGGAATGTATGAGTATTACTGACCAAACGGATATACGAGTCTGTAGCGACAGACGGAACTGACGAGCGGAAGTCATATGGCTGAGATCTGATGGTGGAAGTAAATATGAGGTGAAGGAAGGGCCAAAGGAGGGAGGGAGACAGAGAGAGGGAGAGAGAGATAGAGGGAGGAGAACCGTGAGAGCGTCTAGGAGAAAAAGAAGATTCAGAACAAGAGAGACCAGAGGCAAGTTTGGCTAGGAGTAAAACGGTATCTGGCCTAAAGATAGAAAGAGGCGCAGTATACACGGATATATCTATAGTATGTGGCACGAGTAAAAGATTATAGTGCAGGGACTATATGTATTTTGCATAAGTCGAGTGACGTTTTATATGTGTAGATACGTGCATGGATACTTTGGCTGACGATGCGAAAAGGCGTTGCGAATCGAGTGGCAATTCGTAAATATTTGTGGCGCAAGGCAAATTTTTCTCAGCCTGTTTCCACCATTACATTTCACAGAGAGAGGGAGAGAGAAGGAGCGAGAGAATAGCGACGTCGCGATACCGAGAGCGTCCAAACGTCACTGAAGGAATCCAGAAACTTGGCTCTGGTTAAATATTATCAAAAAATCATCATACGGACCTCGGGGTTTTGTATGGTTTCGAATTTAAAAAAAAACTACGCGAGCACAAACCACTTCATTTTTGAAAATTTCAGAGAACACGAAGGGACCGACTCATCTACAACGATCAAGCAAGGACATGGGCGTCGGGACGTTGCCACTGCACGTCATCGATTGGAAAGTCGATTGATACGAGTCTTGCAAGAAATAAGAGCAATGGGGAAAGTCGTACTCGCGAAATGCTGGTATCCAGGAAAAACGTGATTAAGAGGAAATTAAAAGGCAAAGAAAAGTGTAATAAAATGAATGACGAAGGAAACCAAATAAAGAATCAAGGACAGAATAGCATCCAATCGTGAGATAAAATCCGGCGTATTGGCTATCTTAATTGGATCGTCGTGCCATTCTTTAAGCTGGAAGCGAGTTACGCAACCGAGGGCCGTGCAATTTGTCACGGCACATTCTCTGCATCTTCGCCATGTTAAGACTTCCTATCGCTTGGCTACGATCTTCTCTTCTTCTTTACTTCGTCACTCCATTGAATCGCCCTTCGGTTTCTTATAACAAGGGTGCATCATTGCGAACTTCGGATAGAATTTTTACGACGCGCAGGATGTGCTGGACTTGAGGTAGAGATGCAGGAGGCTGCCGTAACGTCATAAAGTCTTTCAAAGACTCGAGGGTATGCGGACGCAATATGTCACGCGCCATTACTAAAAATACTCTCTCTCTCTCTCTCTCTCTCTCTCTCTCTCTCTCTCTCTCTCTCTTTCTCTCTCACGAGCCCAAGGACTCTGGAATATTTCTATTCTCTCGAGAGGCTGCGTGGAGAGTATTCGATGGAATTGGCGAAATGTGAAGCCACTGTTTTTACGTAGAAAAAAATAAGGCTACTGGAGGAATATAGGTGGCTATACGGAATCTAACAGCACACTCGACGTAACGAGCAATGACTAATGAGAACTCGTAGAGCATTCCTGTATTCAAAGTGCTTGGAATATCCGTTTAATTTACCGGGTGGAATATAAAGAACAATTTTCAGAAATTTTCGTAAATCGTACCTATGCGTTATACTATTCTTTCCTGAGCCTTGATATTCTGTCATGCGTATCTCAACTATGATATTTATTGTATTGACACTGTCATCGTTATTACTCAAACAGACTCGAGATTCCATGAGACGGTAATTACGACATTTCTTACAGCATCTGATAATTTTTAAATTTACAAAAAAAAAGACTCGAAAAAAGTCTACGCGATACTAATGAAAGATTTAAGATAGAGGGTGAAAAAAAATTCAAAGCATCGTCATAGCATGTCGTAGAAGTTTGAGTAGGTGGAACATCGAGAGACTGTACTGATAATCGGAATAGTATCGATAACCACCCTATTATCTTCTGATCGATCAATCATTATCAAATTTCACTTGTACCGTATATCCCAAAGATTTGGTCGATTTTATTTCCTCGTGAGGTGGTAATACAAGTAGAAAAAGACAAGAGAAAAAATTTCAACCACATTTGCTCCATTGACATCAAGACATCTGGTTACCTAACAGAAATGACGTAACGAGCATATAATAACGAGCAGTAGCAATCGATTACAAATCCAGCAGCGCTAGGTCGATTAAAAAGAAATTTTATTGCACATGAGGTATTTGTTCAATTACATATTAAAATTATTCTTTCTTTCCTTCCAATCTCGAGATTAAAAACTCTAATCAAAATTGTAACGTCCATTTTTTTTATCGTGCGTGAACCTACGCGCTTGATAATTGAAAATATATTGTCAGCACCCGAACTTAAAAAATTTAATTACTGCCATTGAAATATCACTTCTCGACAGAGACTGATTGTGAGCGAGATATTTACGTTCCAGTAGGATATACCTTTGCTACGCTATTGCACGCATAATAAACCCCCACGCATTGCTTTACTAGGAAGGCTACGAGTCCGCTGTTGGTGAGCGAGTGAGTGACGTCAGTCTAGGTGCGAATTACTATAGAAGCGTTCAAGTAATTCGAAGAGTTGGTAATAAGATGTATAACGAGAGGTGTAATACAAGATTAAGCGTATCTCTTAGAACACAGAGAGAGTACTGCTTAGGGATTTTCGAAGAAGATCAGAAAGGAGCCAAAATATCACGGATGCATTAAATTGCTAAGGTCGACGAGTGATATTCCTGTTATATGCAGATCCACGAGTAACGTATGGATACTAAAAGCTATGAATTTCATTGGTATCCTCTGTACCTACGAGCAACATGTACGTATAGGTTATATACATCGTTCAAAATTAAACATGCACGTATTTTTACATGATTAATACTTAGATTTGCATTAGCCCGTGGAAACGAAACGCCATGGCGTTTGAAGTCGTTTCTCCTAGGCTAATATGGGAAAAGCAGTAAAAACAAAATAAAGCTTGGAAAAGACAGCAAAAAGAAAAAGAAGTAAAATGGAGAAAAGCAAAATAATTGTAGTAGTTTCGATATCGGGTTTGCATTCGCAATCGGTTTTACGACATTGAAGTTCATTGGCGCGTACCGTTAATTGGCCACTATGTAGTTATGCAAATGACGCTTGTGGTTCATCATGACGTTCATTAATTAATTATAACAATTAAAATGGGCAAAAGGATCGAGTCGACTGTAAGGCCAGTGAAAGGATTCCAGAGAGAGTTTAAAGGGTTAAATAATATTTGTTTCACTGTTCTGTTTCTCATCCGAATATTATAAAATCTACTTATTCTCCGTTTTCCACTTCGGTCACGAAGCACGTTACAGTTTTAATAAGCGATTATTCATTTTTTAGGATTTTCATTGAAATTTCACGGGAACCTCAGGACTCCGATGATTCGCCGATGATTCATCCTTTAACAAATGTCGTCATTCGCCGACAGTGAGTAAACCTGTACACACTCGTGCGCAGCAAAACGGTCGCTACACAAGCGCGAAGCGAAGAAGAAGAAAAATAAGAATAATGCAATGTAGAAAGACGAGAGACGAAAACAACGGCTGGCTTTACTTTCGAGCCACGGAGGACGCCGGGCGTCGATTCTCCCCGTTGACTTTGCAACCTAACCAAGCATATCGAACCTCGCCGAGGAGAAGGCGCGTACAAGCAATGGTAGCGTACTAAATAGAGCATCAAAGATAAATACAGTATTAAAAAAGTCATACAAAATACGTAACCAAAAGACGCTCCGAAAGAAAAGTAGTATCAATTTTCATTCATCGACGAGCTGTTTGACTTTGCATTAAATTGTCAATATGTGAGAATGTCTACAGGATATTGTCAAAACACCAAACATTTTGGATGACGTGCTTTTATCTTTCATTCTGCGCATCTTCATGTACGCCGTTATATGCCATCATATGCTACCTATATGCGCGTTTATAGAGTCACATAGTACATGAGGGGTGCGTGCTGGACAATGCAGCGTGGAAAAAAGTCTCTTTTCTAAAGATTGAAAAATGTGCTTACGCTTCCATAAGCACGGATCTACATACAAGGCCGCATAAAACCGATCCCTCGACGGAACGCATTATTTCGTTAAAGGGTCAAGGGTTAGAAGGGCTGAGACATAGAGCAGCATGAAGCGTCTACAGCGTTACGATATAGACTGTTCAAAGGGAGTAATCTGGAATCGACTATGTATAATGATAATATTTTCACATACCTATTTAGCGCGAGATTCGCGCAAACGTTTCGAGTAACCTGCTGCTAATCCAATCAGATGAATCACGCACATGTCAGAGTTTCTAATAAACCGATAAAAGCGTTATCGACGTATCTTTAATGAAAAAAAAGAACACATAAAAGTTTACTTGTTTACCCTCTTTAATCTACGTTGAACAGTCGTACATTTTGCAACTCATAAAAAGGTCACAACAGCTGACACACGTAGTATAAGGAACTTGATAACGTAATAAAAATCATATACAACTACGTCATTGAATTACAGCAACGGAATTAACGAGATTTTTAAAAGAAACTTAGACACTACAATTACGTTATATTACAAAACATACGATGCGTACCGAATAAGCGTCCCTCGCAGACTGGCTGCTCGACTAAGCTGGTTGGTCTGCTGCGCGAATGGAATGAGGAGTGGGGGTGACCAGTGGTTCTCATCTTATGAATTAAATATAGCTACAGTGGTGCTCCGATCGTAGAGAGTAGCTATAAAACGAATTTCATAATAATTTTTTCGTATTAATGTAGTTTATACATATAATAGTCTACTTACTATTACTGAATTATGTATTCGAAAGTCTAAGAAAACGACGTGGAGACCGAATGGAGATTTTCATGGTAAAATTTTAAATTTTTTACAATGCAATGATAATCTCTTAGGACATTCGTTTCGCGTGGTGTACGAAGTGCTATAGGTATTTTTTGCGAAAACAACGGACAACGTCTACGCAGTACTATACATATAGGTACTGATCATTTTCTATGGTGAACGAATTGAATATTTCTATATATGTGTTCGGAGTAAAAATTGTGTAAAAGATACGCTACGTTTTATGTTGTTAGATATACGTTCGTATTCTCTATTTATTTTACCTTATATCCATCGTGACATATATATGTGCTATACTATGTATATATAGTACACACAACACGTGGTCCAAAGATCGAGAGAGGGGGAGAGAGAGGGCGAGGGGTATTAGTTAAGAATATCGATTTAGTCGTAAAGTTATAAAGTAAAATTGCTCGTAAATTAATGTCTCAAAGTTTACTTCTCCTTCCTCCCCACAAGATAGGACACAAGAATCGTAACTGGGGGGGATAGAGGGCTATATAAAATTGTTCGAAGCGCAAAGGGACGAGTGTAACTAAACGGGAGTTGGACGTTTATAATATTGACGACCGTTAAGAGTAGAACTTTCCCGGGCTTTAGCACAGAGTATTAGGAATTATTTTTTATTCGCTACGGGGTGGATTATGGCGATGAGGAGGGGTGGAGAAATTCTAACGAAACGCATTGATCCTGGTTGGGGTGAAAATTGCGTGGGGAATATAAATGAGGTTAAAGGTTCACTATCTTTCAAAGCACAAAGCAGTATCTGACGCTGCTATAAATTAATTTATATATAGGCAGACGAGGAGAAAAGAAATATTAGGCCAAAGGAAAACAAATAAAAATCATTTACTCAGGCCTTAACGAGCCTACGAATGACAATTTTCCCGATATATATATATATGTATTTCCCTCCTTATTCTAGATTTCTTGGTTCCCACCGGTCGTTAATTGCGCTAATTAAATACTTGTAAACGCTTGGCGTAGATTAACGTTCCTTTCTTCGCGACAACGAGTACGTCATGCGTGCGTTGGTACGTATGTAGAAAAAAAGGAAAAAATGGATACGTAACAACACGGTTGCGCGGGTTTAAAGCAAGAAATCTGTACATGCTGTAAAAAAAATTCACGAGATTCATTCTTCTTTTTGTTTAACCATTAGAACTACGATGTTCTACAAAGATTCCGTAAAGGTTCACATAAATAGCACCAGTGTCACGGAGAAAATGGCCGAGGATCGCGTGTCAAAATATTATTCCACATGTCCGAGTATATCACCGGCACGAAGATTCACGATATCTAGGTTAGATTTGTAGAGACAATAGGAAGAAGTAAAGGTAAAAATACTCCAAGAAATCTCATGTATATTCGAGTTGAAACTTTGGAATGTCGATTTTATTTATTAATAGAAACTTCCACGCTGAAGTAAAGGAAATAATATAATTTCCATCTCAACAGGTTCATTTTTCTACGAGGCAATTGCGTTGGATTGCGCTGTATTTCAACAGTTCATAGTCGACCAGTCATTTATTTATCACAGATATAAGTAAAAACCGCGAATAAAATGACTGTACGTCCCCGACTAGAAAAAAAAAACATTTTCCAGGGTTGAACGAACTCGATGCATCGACCTTATGAATGATTGACTAACCTTCTATTCGACATATGTATAACGCATGCATGTAAAACGGTACATATGTACATAAATAATCAAAATACCTAAAGGAATCACACACAGAAATCCAGCGGTCTATATATCTCCCTGGTACATAGATATCCAGAATTGAGCCAGTACATTTCCCAGATATGGAATATTTCCCTTTATTCATTATTCCTCGCTTTCCACTACTTTTCTTCTTCTATCTGTCTACTGACATATATACATATACTACGTGTATAACTACATAGGATACGTACATAAGAATATTCCATGGGGATATGAAAAACAGGGGAATCGATAACGCCGTCGATTCCACGTGGTTTAAATGCGTTTCAACCCCTAGAGAAAGCAGGAACGCGCGAATGGCCTACATTGTGAATCAGTGAGACCAGCAGCTGCTGCTGCTGCTGTTTGCTTCCATTGCCAGTACAAAATATATATCAATTGTAAGTCCATGCCTTTCTATATACATAAGTGCACACTGCCTATACGCAGCCAGGAGCATATATGCGAATAATGTCCTGTATATGGGTAAACCGTGAGTCGAGTGTGAGGAAAATGGGAGCACGCATATGCGCGTGTTAAAGAGAGAAGAAAGGGATGTGAAGAGAAAAGAAAGGAAATAAAAGAAAGAAAAAAAAAGAAATAAATGGAGAGATTTCTGGGGTGGTAACTGCAGGGGGGTCCCATGAGTGTGATTCGTAAGAGGGAACGTGTCTGGAACTAATTCGTATAACGTTATAATACTACTGGCACGCGTTAATCGACCCATATGTATGTCTCATATACATATGTATAGTACGTGTAAAGATGACTATATGTATACATATCCACCCACACTGATGATTTTAGTGTATACGCAAATGGTCATTAAGGGGCTCGTGCGAATTTCTAAGGATGGGGTGAAAGTACAATGAGTGTTGCTTCTCCGACACGAGTATTGTACGTGCACTTATATGTACACACGACTAATTCCACGTCGCCCTTGTTTGGTCATTTTACCTTTTCTCACCCATTTAATTCACATCCCGTGGGAAGCTTAGAGTAGCCGTTATACGGTGCTGAAAGTGCTCCCGGAAAGTCTTTCGACGAAATTCCAACATCCGTTCTTACAGACGTCTAATAGTTGTCTCGTGAGAGGCTGGACTCGGTCCTAGACAAGTAGGAAGGAGAAAGTGGGTGAGTGAAGGGGAAAAAAAGGGTTAAATCTTCGCAAAACGAAATGAATTTCCGGACTAATCGTTTTCTCGTAAAATAGAAACTATCAGGGAAAGAAAGCAGAAAAAAAGGAAAAAAACTATTCCACGAGGGTTGGTGCTTATTTCTCTTCTTTGGTACGTTTCTTCTATTTTTTGTCGTTCTTCGATATATGCGAGACGTTCAATTCGATTCGTGGTTCTTTTCTACATTTTGTTTCGATGTTTCACTCTTTTAATCCTGATTCGTGCTTCTGCTTCTCTTTCTCTCATTGCTTCGTCATCCACGTGGTTTAGTACTTCCGTTCGAATTCACTGACAATTCTGTCCTTTATTTCGAGTGGTTCGATTACGAAAAAAAAAGAAGAAAAAAACAGATCGAACGTAACCATCCAGATTGTCTCTAAAGCACGTTCCGAGAGAACAGCAGAAAACCTGATGACATCAGCACCCCTTTTGAAGGGTTAACAAACAGAATCAGAGACGCATATACATAAAAACATATATGTACTCTAATGTATTTTCTTAACTCGACACCGATAACGAAAATCTGATAGATAACCTACGTCACTTCCGGCCATCCACTTGACAACCATGCATCTGCATGCCAGACGAGCGCCAGCCAATTCTTGATTCACCGAGAACTGACGATTCGGTATGACCTAAGGAGTTGAGGTGGAACAGTCCCAACTCCACCAAAACAAGAGGTCTGACGGAACCTATCAGAAAAGACAGCAGCTTAACGGATTCTGTCGGTTTTTGGTGTCGCGTAAAATCAGCAAACTAAACTGGATGCATGAACGGGAGCGGACGATTACGGAAATGCACGGTCGCTATGGCTGCTGGGTTGAGGTAGAGAGGGTCCGAGTTATCGTCAGGTAACTAGGGCGGAACACAGAGAGAAAATGATCGAGGACATAACCGAACGAATCGGAGCTATAAAATGTAAATCCTTCCACCAATTAATAAATTGGGAGTCATTACCGGTGCTGGTTCGGCTAATCAGTGAAGGCCGAGAATTGCATCCAGGGGAAACTCAGGTAAGCACTGTAGCACAGCACTGTATCTCCGAAGCACGTGCACAAAATCAATAGGATTTTCAGGATATTGCGAGAGCAAGAAGGACGAAAGCGAGAACTTTCTATACCGTATAGGAAAAACTATCAACAGATAGCACGGGAGAGCGAGGCACCTCGATCGGCGTCCCAAGACAGACTGCTTTGAAAATAGTCAAATTTGAGAACCAATCATTTTGAATGGTCGAGATCCTTACAGCCGATAACTCGAATCGTCCTTTAAACTAAATCGAGAGCTTTCCTTAGCGAATCGGTACGTAACAACTGGAGTTCCTCCACGGCCGCTTCCCCAGGGCATCGGGCGACAGCTGGGCACCGCATCCTTACTTGGGTCCAGGGGGTTCCTCCCTTGCCTTTAATCGTATCGAAACTCCACTACTCGCTCTACAGCCCTCTGCCACTCTCCAGTGGAGCGCCGGTATGTCACCCGGATCTCTGCTATTCCGCGGAGACGTCGAGAGTATCCCTTCACGGCAGATTCAAGCACCTCGACCTCAAGTAAACAATAAAAAATCTTTCGAGAGCATTGGCGTAACTGTTTGAATCAATCCAAGAGTGGAGCTTCTGACCTGGTTGGCGACTCTTAGGGAATCAGAAAGCTAGAACGTTATCTGAATCGATAGATGGAGTCGACTTGTGACCCTGAGTCGAAGAATCACATCACAGTACACACATGGATAAATATCTATAAAGTCCACAGCTATATGTTAATATGTGTAGGTATACAATTAGAGAGCATCATACCCTTTTAGAGACACGTGGCCCTGTGGCCCAATTCACGTTTGGCAAAGTCAACAATCTGTAGGTTTTTGATCGCTCGTATGAAATTTCATTAAACCGAGTACGAGCGAATTTTAGAAAATTGGTCTTTTTAGCTAGTGGAACGCGTATCCATTCGCAATTCGGCAAAAAGATCCAGCCGTCAACGGAGATAGAATTGGCTAACTGCACGAGAGACCAAATACGAAATTTGCACGTCAAACGTACCGTAATTGTATTAATCGTTTTGAAAAGTTTTGGAGATGTTGCACGTTGCGAGGATTAAAATGAAATGTGCAAAAGCAATTAAGATGACTAACGAATTTTCGGATGGCAAGAATTTTGTAGCCTTCGTTGCATAAAACCACCAAACCGTTGCACTGCGGCTAAAGTCCGTCGTCATTCGAATTAAAACATACTCCTGATGTTTAACGCTCCTAATGCATATACATACATATATATACAGAGGACCACGAAATTGCATTTATGGGGTGAAACTAAATGATAAGTTGACTGATAAAAATTTGATCTGATTATTAATTTTAAAGATATTCAGATTTAAAATTGACCTATATCTGTACCTTAGCCCATATCTATCCTTTGGACCAAAGGTTTCATAGGTACTATACATATATGGTTAGAGTATGGCGATGCTTAAAGAGCCCATCCTTTCTTGTGGGACTCGTGTCCTTCCTTTCTGGGTTCCTACGAGAGACACGTTCCTCTTTGGTGCACCGAGGAAATTCAGCAAATTGCATCCTAGAATGCATTTCTCATGCATTCTCAGTGTGTTAATACACAATGTACTAGAGGATCTCGAGTATGTATACATACGTGCAATTACTCAAATGAATAATTTAGTTTGCGAAAAATTTTCAAATGTCATAGAAAATAACACGCTGGAAATGCTTGCCACGTTTTATCATCAACATTCCCGAGGTATAATACAATTTGCAAAAAATCTTTTACAATTAGAAGAAAGTGCATATTCCACATTACACCTTTTTCAATTGAGAATGCACAATATATGTATTAGCCATATACGAAGGGAATTCAGATGCTATCTAGATGAGAAAATTTTAGAAATTCCCACTTGCCACTAGCAGAATTATTGATTTGCTATTAAAGAACGGTGACATAATTATCAGCGTTAACTACCACTTATAATTCATGACCCAATTCGTTTCTACGTCCCTGACACCTACATTACGTGTGAATCAAGGATCAATGAAAAAGTCACAAATTTCATCAAACTTTCCGCATCCAAATTGATTCTACGTTTTAATAGGAATGAAATTTAATCACGTGATATCAAACGTCACGAGTTACCATGGATGTTATATTTATATAAACGTAACCACGTGCACTTGTACGTATCAATAAAGTCTGTGCTCATACTTGTATAACGTACCCACGTGCTTAGTAGCTAAGGGTGGATGGGCACTGAACCCAGAGTAAAAGGGTGACTTTTGCCAAGGGCGCAAACGACACGCTGGTAATTGAAATAACGTCAAACCGCGTTTCTTCTCATCCCTCGGTAACATTTTGGAAGGGAAGTCACCCTTCGTGACTAGTTTTAAGGGCTGTCGCTCAACCTCTCCCTACCTATCCGTCGCTATAGATACCAGCCTTACTGATGTACTCCATAGCCTAACAGATTCCTTAGTATATACTATAGCAACGATTTTTTTAAAACCTGCCGTTCACAAATGATTGCACCCTTGTTCCACGGATGAAACGGACGCCATATATAATAAAAATTATATCGTGACACATCCCCCTCAAGTTTCTCCCTGACTAGCTGTTTCTTGAGAGGGATATGGATCGGGAGACAACGATACTGAAAAATTCTGAAAACTAAGGACGTTCACTAATAATTACATCCAGTGAACACGTACTAAAATTCTAAAATAAAACACGGAAGCACAAACTGATCTGATTTTTGAAGCGGAACAGAAAATATTGACGGAATAACGATTCTTGAACAAAATATACAAACTTAACATAGAACGAGACCGAGTTACCCTTAACAAAGACCAGAATAATAAAAAGTTCCGTGAGTCGATTACTGGACAAAGTATAAAGTACACCATTTACAGCGTAAACGGAACTGAGGTCTGCCTTAACAAAAAGAATTAAATCCACTGTTTCGAGAACCAATTAACACAGGAAAGCTAAAATTGTACAAGGCGTTATTATACTAGAAAAATAAAACAGATTCTGTACAGTATGGAAAACAGACATAAAATAAATGGAACAGACTCTACACAATATATAAAAGCCAAACGAAACTAGTAAAAATTACACGTTTGCTCAGACTACCAGATTCACGATACTTTTTGCACTAGTAAAACGAGAACTGGACTCCATAGGCGATAACTCAAAGCCAAAATGATAAAAGATTCGACCGTTCCTCTAGTTTGCCATGATCTTACCAATCCTCAGATCAAAAATTAATTGGGAATGCGTAAGGCCCGGGGTTACAAAAAAACGTTGAGCCTCGGTGTAACTCGCGGTACGATAACTTAGTCAAAACCAAAAGCGTCACCGTCATCCTAGGCGCTTCCAGATATCCAGAGGAACATACTTTCCTGGGTACCAAATTCCTTCAGCGGCTACGATACGATAATGTAAAATATGCAAAACTACCAATTCGACAACACACAGTCCCCAGGCTCGTGCCTACCATGAGTTTCGTTTCAAATTTTGAAAATCGAGAACATTCCCGAAAAGGTTCACTCTAATACAATCCGTAGCTCAATTTATAAAATAACAGATTTGCGGGTATGTCGACTTCGCCAAAACACTCGCGAGCTTCAATTGTTTCGACAATCCTAATAAAATAGATCCTGGCATATTTCACTGTTACGGTGACTGCAGTATTGTTTCCGGAAAGTGGAAATCTCACACCTCGACTCCCTCGATGGACGACTCCAGGACGTCCCGGCGACCTCAGGATGCCCTCTGGATCATGAAGACTTCCGCCGAATTCTCCAGCGTAGATGGAGCGCTGGGTGTATTTTTCAGTCCCGATGGTGTTTTCTCTTTACCAGCACATCGCCAGGCTCGTACCTGGACATCTTGGGCCTCGTGGTAATCAAATTTCGACTGGATCTTTTCGGATCCACTTAACTATTCCAAAAATAAAAATAAAATATTTCCACGAGGAAAATGGATAAAAATTTATAAAATAACAAAGTTCAACGCCGCGGAACGCTCACCAACGCGTAGGACCCCGAAATGTGCCCGAAAAATTACTATATGTATCTGCCCTTTTTGTACTGTCCAATGCTACATCATAATACACATATTTTCCAAATTTCTATTTTATATATATATTTTTTTATATACACACATATATATTCATATATATTCACAATGACTCGTGAATCAACCCGTTACGCGACAAGACACTTTCAAAAATGTAAATTTTAAAAATAAAAACTCATTCATCATTGCTCATCTAACTCAAAGTTACAGTTATCTATTTTCATTCGTATACCCTTGGTCGATATCTGTAACGCTAGATTTTCATAGGATACCACCAGGTATATGACAGTACAGGATGACAGTGAGAAACTGAACGAACGGGCAATGTCCAAAGTGGAGCAGAAGAGAGCAGACTGTAAAAAGGTGTCTTAGAAAAAGTGGTTGATCTACAGGAGGCCGTTGAGTTCCGTCGAGGTAACCTGAACGGCATAGAAGGTAATATATATGTATATAAACTGAAGTACATACACACGGACGAGAATTTAGTGAGCAGAACGAGTGGAGTAAACAAGACGATGCTGGATCTGCCGTGAATATCGTATTTAGGCCGATGCCACCATCACCTATTTCTGTACATGGAATATAAAAGTAATAAGAACGAGAATAGTAGGAGGAAGAGGTAGATAAGAAATGAGAAAGTTTTTCTATGAGAAATAAGGCAACTAGTATACAGTGAGGAACAAAACGTATACATAGGTAGGGAACAATGTACGAGAATAAAATGAGTAGATAATTTTCTCACTTTCTCTCCTATCCTCGCCTTTCTTATTCCACGTGTCTCGTTGTCCCTTATCTTATCTCTTTGTCTTCTTCTTTGAAGGTATTTCTCAGACAGAGCTAGTGAGGGACAAGAGGCGTGATCCCCCCCCCCCCCAAGGTTCAAGAATCCTAACCTCTAGCTCTCCTGAGGTACTCGAACTTCAACACTTTACATCCGCAAACTGCTTTGCCACTCGGTTCTTGACTTGAGTTTCAGCTTCTCTACGTTCTCTCTCGAACAAACTACATCTTCTCAAACACAGCGCGTCTAATATCGACTATCGATGATCCTGACGTTTCGAACTTTTTATCCTCTAACAGTGGCTCTCATTGTTCTACCTTATTTCAAAGAAACTCCTTGGTGAACTCTATCGTGCATATTTTTACGACTGCGAATGATCCGTGCGTATTTTTCCGCGATTTTTCTTTCCTCTTCGAAAAGCACGAGAAAAATACGGCTGGCAAGAGCAGAAAGGTCGATCAATGATCCTTCAATTTTCTGATGCGCATTACTTTGTTTTTGCTCTTTATTTTATTTATGCGGAAATTATTCCGAGGTCAACTCCAACCTATGACTAGGCAGAGTCTGTCTGCTTTACTTTAGGTCAGATTTGAACCGTTGCTCGAAGTTTAGCAAATGGTGAGATCATTTCTTGCTGAATACTTCCTTGATTATTTTTTTGACTCATGCTTCTGCATGACTTCGATTAAAGTAAAATCATTTCTAAATATTCCGATGACTCGTGTGCAGAGAATGAATTAAATTAATATTCCGATTATATAGTTTTGAGTGCGATTCGGCTAGTCTCTATTAATGGAATCATTTATGGTCATTGCTATTGCAGAAGATAATATTACTAATTAGGCAAATTCATTTTTATAAATTTATAATTAGAGGTACTGTTAAGAACTAAAGGTAAGGGTTTCCACTGCAAAAGATATTGAAATGATAAATGTTTATCAAACTATAAGAAGCAGCAAGTATACAACAAACGAAAAGTTAAGTCCTCTTGATAACTATTATCGTCTCGAAAATCACAGAGTAGTCGAAATTAGATCTTGCCCTCTTAGAAGGCACCTAGTCGACTCTGAAGATGACAACTCGTTGACAGACGATGGTAAATGATAATAAGCGACAGTGAGTGACGTAAAGCGGATAATTGTCCATAAATAGCTTACGGTTTTATGAAATAACACAATATTGGTGCTTTAATTTTCAATTGCACAGATATGGTTTTAATATTCGAAAAATTACATCTTTATTTAGAGGTCGCTGGAAATGAGCTTATATTATTAAATTCGGCCTGCTCTACTATTTTGGAATATAAGTGCTTCCATATACAGTGCAATAACAAATATATGGTTCCTATTGTACGATAATTATTATTATTGAACAGAGCTTTTTCAACTTGTGTATATACATGAAACGCGTAATAGTATAATAGAATCATTTATTATTCTATAATCAATTATCAATTTTTGTTGCTATCAGGACACTCGATAGTTCTTGCTCTCTCATATCTACCGAGATAATGAAACATCTCAGAAAATTCGGGTATGCGAAATTGATTGTTACCAAAATAAAAGGGACGAAATCTATGGGATTAAGGGATTTGAAGGGATCGAAAAGAATCTAAAAAATTCCAATTCCGCCATCTTCGTCTTCGCAGCCTACTATTTCTTTTTGAGCCACAAGCAGTGCTGCTAGTTATACTGGTTCTCGCACACTGTAAATGAAAGAACCATAGACAAAAAGAATATGGCCGACACAGTTGATGAGCGTAACTGTCAAATCCTTTTTGTACAAGGTGTCAAATGAAAAGTTGCTCAACCTAATCAGATGTTATTCTGAAACGTATGCAAGTAATGGAAAAAGTAAAATATCTTTAAATTGAGGAAATTTGCTAATTTTATTAGATTGTCGACTAAACACAAGAAAAAGTATGTATACAATTTTTTCTTCTTCGATTTTTAAATTGCGTATCATCAGACTTCATATAGCAATTAAATGGTTTTCGAAAACTATGAAAAATAATTTACGCTCTAATAAAATGTCTTGTAAGATACCATCGAACACTTTTTGAATGATTGCGATCGATTCCTCATATTTCTTTGGCTTTCCGGTATAGATAGTAATGTTTTAATAATTTTCAGAAACTTCCCCAAGTAGGTACGTAAACGCATGCCATCGTACTATCAAATATAACTGGAAATCTCATTTTAATTGAAAAAGCAAGTTCGATATTGTTTGAATCGACGAATCATTAATTTTAAAAATATATTGATTTCATATTAAGTTTATCTTCACAGAAGTAATAAGAATATACAAAACAATTGACCGATTCTTAAAAGCATGAAGTCTATTGTATGAAAACTGTAGATATTCATGAAAGGAACCATTGATATTTAGTTTAATGAATGCTAGCTATAGAGGCGGTTCCAAAATACACGAACTATAATTAACGATTTTGTATCTGGATACATTCTTAGTCGGAACTTTCTTCTAATTTTATCATTTTTGACTTCATTATCGAGACATTCCATCATAAAATTAACCCTAGAGCGGCTGTGCAAGCGAAGCCGAACGTGGGGCTGCCGAGTCTACTCTGCCGTAAACACGCGTGCACGTCAGATCAGCCACTGTATCCCATAGTTCAGGTATTTCATAATTGCACACGTGCGTTATCTGACTTTCATTTATTTAAATTTTAATTAAACATTTTTAGCAATCAGTTGCAAACCCTACAAGATAGCATTATTTGGCCATTGTGTGCTTCGAAAGAGGGGGAGCTAACTTCGAAAATCTTTTGTGATATGTAAAAATGTTTATATCAAATTCGAATGAATGAAAGAAAGATGACTTATATGGATAGATATATATATATATATATATATATATATATATATATATATATATATATATATATATACATTGTATATCTGCGATGCACAGTGATCATTTTCATTGTATACTAAGATAAAAATTAATATATTTTACGAACATACACATACTTTACAAGCAGATGCAAGTACGTATAATTACATATGAACTCCAATCCGTTATAATTTCGTATAACTTGAATTTTACAGTGAAACAAAACGACGGCGTATCCGGTTGCATATCAAAAGGCGCCTTGACTCTTACACATAGCATACGAGCTGTGAAATATTATACCATAATAAAATATGAACATTTTATATTTATATGACTAAATAAATTCAAATTCCACTTGTTCATTATGCCAGTGTTACAAGCTGCTTTAACTGAGTTCACGAGTCAACGAGTGGTGTCGCCATCTGTCCTCTGGTGTCGGAAACTGAAGATCGCACGTTAACAGCTATGATAAATTAAAAAAGGTAACCAAAGAATCTTTCTGCTGGATCGAAAATAATAAATCAAAACGGGCCCATAAACATTACAACACGCTCTAGCTAAGTGTGGATTTATAACCTTTAAAAATAAAAGATCGAACTAGAAACAGAGAGGCTCATGTTAACAACTTTTAATTTAAACGAGTAAAAAAATAAATCCAAATAAATTATGGCACTTAAAAAAATTATAATACATAATTTTTTCCTTTGACAGATTGAGCAACTTTTGCTGCAACATAAAAGTGACTCAAAGCAGCTCGGCAAGTGCAGCCATAAAACTAACATAAATTAAAACACATTTCGAGCGGTTGGAAATTGGGAAAAGGCACATTTTTCCATAAATTCAGATGACTAAACAGATGGGTATCTATATCAAAAGTGAGTTGTCTGTATCGTATCCTGTATGTTAATTGCATTCATAAGCACACAGGATGAGGTTTTAACTTTCAATTAACGTATCCGTGTACGCAGCCAGCTATAAAAGTTTAAATATTAAAATATAGGTAAACGAGCGCTTTGATAATTACATCTTTGGCTTTATGATACATTTACGAATAAATATACGAGCGTATCTCATTAGATTCTCGGTGGAAGCTAGTAGTATTTCAGTGGATACGAAAAAGCTTGAGTGTGGATTCCACCTATTTGAAGAACTCGAGTAACCCTTAGGAATAGAGTTTATCTGCGTGTGATTAATATGATCAAATATGTTGACACGTCTGCCATTTAGTTACACGTGTAATATCTATATGCATATTACTTGAGGGATAAGGATAGGGAAAGGGTAAATGGACCTAGTCTAACTTCTGACAGGAGGAGGAAGACATTTGACCTTCCACGTCTCCAAATTGGAGTAAAGCAAAGTTAACCTAAACCTGATTTAACTTCATTCCCATTCGGTGTCCATTATTGCAATTGCAATGGGATGCACTTGCACTTTGAAAAAAACGAATACATTGCTAGAAATACGGAAGCTAAGATTACTCATGTTCATTTTGAAATTCCAAGTACCATAAAAAATTTTTGAATTTGGAATTTGGACAGCCAACGAACATTGCAGCAATCGATTCGTTGCTCAAGCCAGTAAAATTTTCATAATGGTCGGGACCGAAGCGAAAGAGGGAGTCGCGAAAGTAGATGCTTCACGTGGGCGTAAATCGTAATTGAAATCAGTGCATTCTATGGAGCTTAATGGACTCTAAGATATCATCTAAGAAATAACATAAAAGGAGACTGAATTTAAAGTGTTCGTGGTGTTTCGTTAGAATAATAGGAATCGTATATTCCATGCACGAAACAATGATCTCATGTCAGATAATCTGTAACGAAAGGATCTCCAAAATCGATGGGCCGATTAATATTATGCAAAATTTTAATCTGTTGGAAAATAATTATCCGATCGTATCTTGCATATGCAAATTACTCTGGCCGCGACGAATGGTCCGTTGCGATAATTTTATGTATAACAGGATTAAACTTCAACGAAGAAATCTCCTAGAAACATCCGGTTCTCTAGATCAAGTAAAAAAGTAAGGCTAGGTTGGAGCACATTAAAGATAATGTAAAACGAACCTAAGCTGTCAGGATTGGAGGTCATCCCGGAAGTCCCAGACACGACAGAAGCCGGAAGGCGTCTAACCTGAAAAAACAAAGCCAAAAAATGTCTGCAATTACACAAAACACAATGATAGTACTTGAATTCTCTTAAATAATCTCAGAGGTATCAAACAATGGATTGCAGGATGAGAATGTGCTGCTATCACAATGAAAGTCACGTAGGTAGCTCAGGATGCTGCAACCTGAACCAACTTGAAAAAACAAGCCTACGTAAGCAAGCACGTACTCTTATTCAGAGATTCTTCTACTCATGTACTAAAATCCTAACGTGCTCGCATATTCGTATACGTCTACGCTCCGAAGTGGTCGTAGGGGGTGAACGAAGTAAGAAGGGTTAAAGGAGTCGTGACGATTGGTAACGGATTCCTTGAGAGTTTAACCCTTAGCGTAACGCCGAAGAATACATTTGAAAAAGAGTGAGAAAAATTTAAAGAAATAAAAATCCTGGAATTTTTGTAGAATAAAAAACATAAGAACTTTCTACATAGGGTGGATTTTATTGTATATGGTAGGTAGGATGTCGCCCTTCGAAGAAGGGTGCTATTCTCATAGTCATTTCTCGGAGCCCAGTTTCTCGCCCATCGGCCCCATAGAGAGAAACGAGCCCTAGACAATAACCCTTTTGTCTATGGCCGAAGGCGCGTGGCGCAGGAAAATTACTATGTCGTCAGTTTGTTGTAAACATTGTCTGGCAAATAAACTCAAGGCTCGAGGCTGAGGGTGGAATTGTAGGGATGGTAGATGTAGAAGGTTAGAGAAGATGTAGTCTATGATGCTATGGGTTGATCTATGTACGCATACATGTATGTATGCTCACTACTCAACACCAGCCTTTCATTTTCACCTCGTCTAGCAAACCCCTGACAAGGCTCAAAGGAATTCTTGAGCACAGCTATTCAACTTCCTGCACGGAGAACATTTTATACGAATAGGCTAAGTCTGGTAAGTTCAGGTATACACTGAAATTATCAAAAGAAATATCATGTGTCAGACACTCCCAAACAATTAAATCGATTGCCTCGAAAATTGACGTAGTAACAGTTCAAGTGAAGAACATATGCTATGTGTTATCACGCATTCTTGCGGAATTACACAAAAATTGTCTAGCTGTCTATCAGTATCAACCACTCTGTGTCCTCTCTGCACAACGCAAAGAGATTTTATGACATTTTCGATTCAATCATATTTAATTATTGCAATTTTCGCGGACGCAGAACGATGAGCAAGTAATTTTCATGCATATCGACATCGAACAATACTGCAGGGACCACGTAATGCTAGACTCAAATATATTTTATGTACATACATTTTATATACTTGAACGGTACATATTTGCGTACTCTTAGGCATTTCACTTTCTAAGAATAGGTAACCCATTTTCTAAGAGTACGTAGGACTGATTCAGATGGAAAACAGAAACTAACTCGGACAGTTAAAGAATACTATATATGATTTATTACAAATTTTATTTTCGAGCACAACAACTACATGTGTACAAAACACTAGAGTAATAAGTGTAATTTTCTGGTCAGCATTTTTGACACTTTTTACACCGCATCTTGAACCTCGGTAAAGGCAACTTTTTCATTTGATTTACGTTCGTAAATTTTGTACCTTCTGAATTTTTTTAACGTCTTGAAAAGTTTTTACCTGCTAAAATTTTTGCCGTCTGGAGAATTTTTTTTTATACTCTTGGGACACAATACCATTTGTAAAAGAAAGGTATGATTTAACCGTATAACTTTATAATATTCAAAAATTACTTTTGGATAGGGACAGTTTTATATCAAAGTTACTTGTAAATCCCTGAAATATCATTTACAATGACAATTGGTTAAATGATTGATTATTTACATAGAAGTAAAAAGTATAGTCAAACAATTATTATATATAATTAATCACATAATAATGTGAATAATCAGACTGGAAATATGTCTCCATCTGATCAGATGTAAAATTTTAGAAAAATAGACTATGAAAACGTAAGTTCAATTCGAATGATATTCCCTAAAATAGTTATAACGAATTCATTTGCGGATAAAATTACTAATTGAGAATATTATTTATGTAGAATTAATATTTTCATAGTAAAATAGTATAATATTTTAGATCAGATAGATATGATTTAGATATTACAAATTTAAGATCTAATTATACGTAATCATTTTTTTCAAAGAATTCAACCATCTGCAACGCATTGATACCATCTGTAGTATAAAAAGGAAACGATGTTCTTAATATTATCAACTTCGAACTGGGTATGTTTAGAAAATCTAATAAGAACACTTTCGCACGATACTGTATATATGTATATCTCCCACCATAATACAGCAAACTCGTATTATGCACATGTCACAATACATCCGTGAAAAAAACAACCGCCCCTCGTTAAGAGTGATTTATGGTTTCATCCTTAATAACTTGTGATCTTTTACACTGTATAGAATAGGTATTTGAAGATTAAGTAGTCTTAAGATTTGTATCTTTCTGTGAAAATCACGTGCTCGCCCCTAACAAATGGGTGTAACTAACAACAGATGAGTCAAACATGCAATGCAAAAAATAAAAATATAATTAGGTGAGTGAACCGGTTCTAGTCTGTAAAAGAAATTTAAGGAAAGTTTCCTCTTATCAAGATTCTGTACATGGTATAACTGGTTGCAAAATGTTATCGAATAATCGGCACAGTTCTGTCAAGATCATCGTTGAAAGCCAATTTTCTTTCGAGGCGGTTCGATGCACGAACTCCGTCTATCTTGAAACGGCAAGTATCTGATTGGTTAAGAGAACGGTCAAACTGAGTTTAAATATTGAACGACGTTGGTGGAATCAGGCATAAGTGCTAAAAGATCAAAATCGTCGAATAAATGCCCCTACTACTTCGCTGTCTTCGATACACGGGAAATTAACAAAGTTCAAGCGAAAATGGTATCGTGGAATCGGGCATAATGAAGAGCATTGTCTTTAAGACGGAGGGAAAGGTGATTTGATATTGTTTAAGCGGAAAAGCGGAAATCAAGATTCAACAAAGAGAATGAAAGTTGACACAAAGTGGAGCGAAGAAGGCTTTGCTGTACTGGATGAATCGGGAAACGCATACATACACGCGCGCAGAGTGGGAAAGAGAGAACAGGTGAATCTCTGGTGTCGCCATGACAACGACCTACATTCTACCAACCTAATAAAGTGGCTCCCTTCATGGCTGTGAATTTCCGGAAACCTTCTCGTTCTTCCCTACCTACTCTGTATGTACACACGTGCACACATATATATATAGTATGATAATACATAGGTAGTCACATTGCCAGACTCGATCGAGTGGCGCATATATATATATAGTTAGTATATGTACTATATATATATGTTCCCTCTTGAATGAAAAAAACAATAAAGCAACAGAATTCCAATTACATCTTAATATAGATAAGGGATGCTAAGAGGTTTTTTCACCCCCGGAAAATCATGGAAAATAGAATATCTTTTTATGCGCGAAGGGCACGAGTCGACGAATCTGTCCAGGGTTAAGAGATGAATTATTGATTACCGCGGGGGATGATCAAGGACTGTGGAATCCGCAAGGGTTGTTCGAAGCTAGTCTCTGAGAAGGGATGAACGCGAGAAAAGACCTTCGAGAGGTAATTTCTCATTTGCTAGGAACGTGATTTATCAAAAGTGACAGTCGAAGGGTTGTTAAAAGAAAAAAAAAAATAGAGAGAACGGGAGAAAAAACAGAAAAAAAGGTAGATACGACCCTTTCTTCGCGTAATATCTTCTCGACCTTACTCACCTTCAGCAATACCTTCGCAGAAGGTTATCCACCCCCATCTCATCGAGACTAAATAACTGACTAGGGGTAAAATTTATCAGAGATCGTGGAACCACTTGAGCAAGTGGTATCCATTTCATGTTAGAAAATAATGAATGTACCAAACGGCTGTTTTTAACCTACACTTCCTTCTCACCCTCGTTTACTCCTCTTGAGTTTCGTCCTTTAAGGGGAAACAACCTCTCGACTCACCTTACGTATCCTGTGATCGATATCCTCTTACAAACCTTTCTTATCGCAGTTATATATATATAACGTATATATTTCTCAATACATTTCTCCGCATTCAGAACCTTCGTCTCTCCTTCTTGAGTTCTTGGCAGGAGACGGAGGTAGAACCACTAATTAATCCAAAGGCTTCCCCCCCCCCCCGTAATTATCCATGAATATTTGCTTCGACGTCAATACGTCCAGCCGGAACGTTAATTAGCCACTAAGGGTGAGTCCATTAAAATGAGCTTCACGTAAAACAATTATATTCAATTATACAATTATATAGATTAGAATATTACAGAATTCAACCACGAAAATTCTCAGAATAGTATTCGTCCTTGATTGTACAGATCAAAATACTTAGGCTAATACTGAATGGTTTACAACCCGGCATTCTCAGGGTGAGCAACGCAACGGCTCGACCGTTCAGCCAATTTGCAAGGAATAGTCGTGAATCTGATTTCCATAGTATTCACCTAAACAATCCGTATCAGAGGCAACGAATGAAACCGTCCTTAGTATCCAATGTATAAGGAGAACAGCGTCTCTAGGTGTAGTATAGAAGGTGGCAAACGTAGAAGAACGACGATCGCAAAGGATTCTTGCATAGAATAGAGATGGCAGATTTTCGGGGGTAAAGTGTCAGGGTCGTAGAACTTTACGAAGCTGGAGCCAAAGGGTTGCACGTTCATCGTTAACCTTGTCGTGGTATTGAGGTTAGAATTGTGAACGGACGGAAGATGGAAGCTTTAAAGTAAGAAGGCTTTAGTGCATCAGAATCTCGTTCAAAGGTCTGCGGATATACATCTATAAATGTGTATATCTATAGGTACTACTGTGTATATAGGTATCGGAGAGAAGCTGGAGGTCGTCCCGAAGAAGACGCGTAGCCAGGAATATCGACCGAGACGGCTCAACATAACCTTCCACATTCTACGTACCCAGTAGCGTCTGACTATACGTACTGCTTGCCTAGTTTTCAATACGTTGTGGATATAAAAATTAAAACGATACATTACAAAGTACCCAAATGCAGATTGTACAGCTAATAATTACTGGCTAATAAGAGGTATCGCGTGTTGAAAAATTGAAAATTTCTAAATAAATTATCTCTGCCTACGAGTTAGGTTCAGATTTGGTTGGCCTAGCAGGACTCGTAAAACATCGTTCTGCGATCACATCTTAAAGGTGCCTTCACAGCCCGCAGAATGACGAGGTATGCATAGTGCGTACAAATATATAGCGTTGATAAAGGAGATACCTAGATATATGAGCAGGCATAGTACGTACGCAGTACTGGCACGGGTCCATACATACTCCTGTATTCCACGAGACACATCCGTAAGAGGCAGGAGGTATGTATCCTCTCATCCCCACGAGCAGAAGCGCCATCCCCTTACAACGCGTAAGAGACGCAACGACTGTCTGCCGTTTTCCTAAAGGCTGTCGACAGTCTACCACCACGCCATTACAGCCTTGAACAAACCCCCAACCCACCCTTTCTGCCTGGCTGGCTGGCTGGCTGCTACAGTCCTTTGTCACTGGAGGTAACGATCTCCCGACGTCAAGTTCGACCATTTCTTCGGCTGACAGTTTTTTTTTTTGGAATTCGGTGAACGTTGAAGTACTGGAGGATACTTTTTTGTACAAAAAAAATTGTTTTTAATGAAACATCTGTTTGCATATGACAGTAAACAGGTTTATTGATATGTCAAATTTATTTTGTATTGGATTTTTGTGTTTTTCTTTTTCATTTACATTTTTAGTCTTTCTCTCTCTCTTTCTACTCTTTGCTCGCTTTCACTGTTCTTTTATCGTACAAGCTCGGCCGCGTTACCCTGGTCGACTAGTAGAGAGGTGGAAACGCGCCTTTAGTAGCACAAATGCTACGTTGCACTCGTGCGGTATTCAAGCGCAACCGGCGAATGGGATCATTTTCTAAAGGCCTCCTGGCTGCCTGTTTGGATGGCTGGCTGGCTGACTGACTGACTGGCTGGCTGACTGGCTCGGCGGGTTCAACCCTCTCATCGCAGAAACGAGTCTGAGCTTTTATTTTACAATTAATTATTCCGGCGGGTCGAGTCTCGATTCAACTTTCGCGACCCGAACGGTTACGCTTAGTAGTTACGAGAGGAAAGAGCCTCTCTTCTTTCTCTTATGTACCCTTAAACTCTTTAACTTACTTCATTTTCAATAAATCGTATTCCCTGTTGCTCTCTCTCTGCCTCTTTTTCTAGCCGTTACTTTCGCTCTTTCAGTTTTTCTTTTTTTATTCCTTTCGTTTCTCGTGTACTTCTTCTCTCTCATTTTTCTCTGTGGCTCTTCTAAAAGTTGAGAAGGCAGTAATGCATACGTGCCTGCGTGCGCGTGTGTGTGCGTGAAAGAAATAGAGAGGGCGAGAGTGAGATAACATAAAATGGGAAAAAGGTTATTGGAATAAGAAAATTTTTTTACACTTTTGCCAGAATCTTGTATATCCGTATGATTGGAGTAGGTATCGTATCGAGAGAACGAAATAAAGAAAGACAGATAAAACTGAGTGGCAGAGAAGAATCAGGAGAAATGTGTAAAATATTCACTTGCTAGCTCAGCGGCCAAAGGGAGACTATTTTTCCGGATAATAAATTGTGTCAACGAACGACGGTCGAAATACCATTTTTAACACCCAACTGTCGCCTCCTGCCTGGCAGGCAGCTAGGAAAATGAATTTCGGTAATAAATACTTTTTTCTTGCATAAAGACCTGGAACGGTAAATAAACTAATATTATCGATATTAGAGATATTTATGTAAATTAGCGGCATGTAATCTTGTTAAGGTACCAAATAATGTTGCAAGGGAAAATTAAATATAATTAAATATCATTTTTACTTATCAATGGTAAGATTGGAATAAAATTAGCCATTATTAAAATGTTCTGCTTGCCGATGACAAGGCTACTCTTCATTCGATAATTGAAAATTAAGATTTTCTCACATTTCATATTGATATTAGGTTTACAGTACTGGGAGGGGTGTACCGAAATGTGTTACAATTATCGACAAATTCGTTGGGTTACGTTCAACGTGTAAACGAATGTGTTTTCAAAGTGGGGCAATTTGCATAATTGATTCAGTTTGTGTGTATTGACGGTAAATATCAGAACTTATAACAACACTGATTTTGTTGCTTTAGCGAATGATTTGCATGCAAGCAAATTAGGTATGAAGAGATATGAAGTATTCACGAAACGAATGCAAGTACTGTTAAATACAGAATTTCCTAATAACGAGACTATGCGAACCTATTTAGTTATCCAATATGTTAACAATTAAAAGCATAGTGGAATTTGGGTTATATTCTGTTATATACTATAGTATATCTAATTATGTACGATAGTATGATAAAATGAATAGTAAATGTAATTATTATTAGTATATTGCATATCAGTGTTTAAGAAATGTATTAAATAAATAAATATCTATTTATCGACAGTGAGTATGTAAATACGTCGATATTCATTAACTCGAGTCCAGAGAGTTCAAATAATATTTCTTATAATGGAAATATTAATATACTGAATATAATGCTATTGCGAGGAAAGCGTTCTTCACAATTGAAATGATGGAAATGATAACGTGCTAAGCGTTCGAAATGCCGTTAAACTAATGTCTATCGGAGAAAGTTGATGGGAAAAAATGATCTAAACGCGAAATAGAAAATACCTACATATCTGTCATCATTAGGCCGACAAATTTTCCAAAAGAAATTTTTTAATCCCACCATTATTTTTCTAAAACAAAACTAAAGATTGAAAAAAAATTTTTATTGAAAATCGATATTTTATAAAACAAATCGCGATTACTCGAAACCTGGTAGCCGAAAACGCTTGAAATTTTGAGAACATGTTCTCAGAACACAAGCGATGACTACAAGCAGCGCTAATTAATGAAAAAAATAATTTGTTAATAACTATTCAATAACAAATTAATGTCGCGCGAAAACCACATTCCGTGAACTTCGACCAGCGATTCGGTTATCGAAAAAATCTTGTTTGATGAAAATTATTGCTCTTGGATTGCTCGGTAAGCTTTGAAAAAGTTTTCCTGCAAGTTTGGGCGAAATCAGACTAAAATTGTGGAAATGGCAGCGGATTAAAGTGAATACGATTTGACGCGCGACACATATGGTGAGATGGCGCGAGAGTTCTGTGATGCGTCTTTGCCCGAGTAGAACCGAACATCAACACTATGCGTTTTGTTGATGTTCGGTTCTACTCGCGTGTTTCAGAGCGCATTTTTTAGCCTTTCGGAAATGCAACATTGCTGTTTTCGTCGATCGCCAGTGCATACGTATAGAGAAAAGAATTTTTTTCAATGAAATATGAACAATGAGTCATTCTGTAATAATAACTTATTGTAATTTTTCATACTTTCTCAACATTATACGTAAGTATAGAAGCAAGCTAATGATATAGGCGCACCAATCGGGAAAATCAGATGTATTGCATAGTACGACAAATTTATCGATATCCATAAAAGATTTCTGATTCTTTGAATAATATATTTCTTCCTTGCTTTGGGTATAAGTATTTTTTATTTTTTAAATAATTTTCAACCGTCAGTCTGTAATTCTCAATTTGGACCCTCGTGTTACTCCTAAAAATATTTCTGCATTTTTTATATGGACTGTACCATCGAGAGGGCGAAAAGGGTTGAAAGAGTCCCGTTTAGTAGTAGCACGCGTTCTGGCTGTCTGGCCGGCGAGACCATTTATAGAATATCGTGTGTACCACGTGTCTCGAGTGGCCTAGTAAAGTGGCCGTAATTTCAACCCCCATCAACCCCCTAGCTCGACCCACCACCAACACTTTAAAATCTACAACCTACTCCTTGCTACCTTCTTTTTTTTCTAAGCGTATTTCCATCGGCAAACAGACAAAATCCGCATAAGGGTAAGTTTCTCAAGAGTCCCTTCTACCTTCAAACCACGAATAGATTTTACAAAGAACCCTTTAGATATCGATACCTATCACTTTTCCAATACAATTAAACTATACGCTGTGAATTTTCTACAAAATATGCACACAGAGAACTGATTACTAGAGTAACGGTTCGTATTTGGACAAGAACAAATTCTAGTAGCAATGGCAATTATTCTGTTAAGATTTACCATTAGATTGTGTCTCACTAGTTTGCTTCATCAAACTCACTACAGTTGTTTTAATTGTCACAAGACTCGTTGTTGTTCAAATAGGTACCGATCGCAGCTCTAGTAATCGCAACCATAGATTTCTCTTCACGTACTTACACTTACGTACCAATATTCCTATTCCGGTAACATGGAGTATTATCAGTGTAGAGTGCACGGGAAAATTTTCCCCTTGGTGAATATTAATTGGATCAGAAAGCGTTTTAACCCCTTCCAACCTTTATACAAGTATAGAGGAAAAAAAGCTTGGATGATAGGTTGGTAGCCTCGTTCGGATGGAGGATTAAATTAAATCACCTGCCGTCCCCTGGCATAATAGGAAAGTGGGTCAAACAAAACAAAATTGCTATGCAGCCTCCCTCATCGGAGAGCGCAACTCACCTTCACTATGGAGATACGTATGGACTCTACCTCTTTGCTAGGCTAGAATAGGTTACGATAGGTTCTCCATATCATCACTGTATGGGTCTTCGAATCTATATATATATGTATAGGCAATTCTGAATCTATTGTATTGTATAACCTGGTTGTCTGCCTTTGTTTTAGTTCACCAAACGGTCCATTGTCCGTTATCAATATACGTGATTGCGATCATCTATCGGTATTCATTTGCATATAGAATTTCCAGGTAAAATTTCATCAGTGCGTTATTGAATGAATAATACAATTATGGATATTTACAAAGATCAGATTCTATGGATTAGGAATACATCTATTGCGCCATTCGATTGTCCATTGTTCACAGATCAAAATGGAGGATCGACCTGTTTGACTAAAATATACGCAACTAGTCAGTTCAAAGGAACCGACTAAAACTGACCCCTCCGTTTGATGTCTATCGGAGAGACAAGTTCAGGCGGTGCGTTTGAGCTGACCAACCTTGTATAAGGCACCGCTACGTATGCAGGTATAGAAGCTAAAAGAGAAAATAGAAACAGAGGTTCGGGGGACGAATAGAAGCAGAAACTAAAATGGGATGATTCTTGCATCCCTACTGGAGAAGGATCGTGATGAGAATAAACAGAAAATGCCCTCAGGGCAAAGGGCAAAGGTCGAGGGAGGTAGCATCCTTATTTCGCGCTCCATCTGACCCAAACCAATCAACCACCGCCAGCAATTGCATTATGTTAACGGAGTTACGTGCCAGACTGTCGCGCCGTCAAAACCGCTAAATCTATATAGCACTTCCGGTACCATTTCCCTTTTCAGCCTCAAGTTTACCTCGACCTTCTAATACCACGCTACGTTAGCTTTGACATTTTTATTAAGCAACTGCTGGAATCTCAAGATTTTGAGGTTGGCACGACTTCTCGTGCACTTAACTCTTAATTATTTACTGTAAATATCTTGTTTCCAGTACAGTCTGCTGAAACAATATTTTTGGGTCTGCCTTCGCTTTCTAGGAATGTTAGGTTAGATTAGAGTCTAACAGGGCGGATGGTAGCTTTAGATTAGCTCTTAAGTTAATTGTGTCCTCGGGCCTTGCGCACCCTCGCAATACTTTTCCGATTACGTCACTTCCTACGTTTTCTCTGATCTCTCTCTCCTTCTCCCCGTATCGTCCTTTCACGTTTTACCTGCCATCCTTTTTCTGCCGCTTGCTGCTTTTTTCCCTATTACTCTCACTCATCCTGACCCTAGGGACTGTAAGTGTAAGAAAAGTTTAAGAAAGGACAAGTAAGCAAGTAAGCAAGCAGGAGCTAAGATGCACCGAAGGAGGTTGACTGGAACGTTCTGTAGAAGGTTCGCTTGTTGGCTGAGTTTGGTGTAGCCGTATTCCACTACCAGGGAGAATATGGTATATAGTAAAATGTAGATACTAGCCGTCTTAGTGCTGAGCTCCCTGGCGCGCCGCTACTTCTCCATAGTCAAACTTTGAATTTCCATTTTACGCCCTGCCGGATCTTATGCACCGTATCTCCTGACGTAGTGTCTGTATCTGCACAGTAGATAATCCCACTCGCGATTTCACGACCGTGGAATGAACAGAATAAAGCAATATAAAAAAACGATTCCTATAAATAGCGCGAATAAAATATTATTAGGCGCTGACTATTTCCCGATAATTCATGCCGCGCTTCATGAAGTGGATCAAACTTCAATCAAAGTATTGGCTAAAAGGCCGATGCAATTTTTCATCCACGAACGTTAATGCCCTCTTGCCTTTTTAGGTTATCGTGTACATTTTGTCAAGGAATTAATGTAAATTCAATATAATTCCCGTGAAAACCGTGAGAGGCGCTGTCTGGGCTTTAAGTATTGAATATATTGGAACCGGAAGGTATATACGGGAACGTCGATCACGATTTAACGTTCGTTGCACTCTGCCATTTTTACTCTTGTTTCTCAACCTTCTCTCTCTTTCTCTCTCCCACCCTCTCTCTCTCTCTCTCTCTCGCTCTCTTCCTCTCTCTTTCTCTCTCTCTAATCCATTTCATTATGGTCGACAGTCTGACAGATATCCACCCTCGGTGGAATAGATAGATAGAATCCCATCCCTTGGTTCCCATAAGCGTAATGGGGAATGTCGAAAGGGATGGAGAACAACCGGATGCAACCTCAACCTCCGTCACGTATATTGGCGGCCTCCTCATCTCAGCCTCATTACCTGTTCAGCCCTTTCAACCCCCCATGAAAACGTTATTACATCCTTGGTCGCTCGAGCTATGCTGCGTAACCCCCCACGCAGCCCCCATCAAATCATTTATCCACATCCGATTGATATTACCAGACCCATTTCTATTTACATGCAATTCAGATGAACTCCCACGTACGACTATATGTTCATAAATGACAATTCAGACTTAAGGGCTGTTCTCGATGGTCCCATCTGCGACCCTGTGTCAGGGACTTAACGAAATTGCAGGATTTTTTCCGTAAAATGGAAACTGTGAAAGCCCGACGTTGCTCGTGGCAAAGCGTTTGTTCGTTTTTCGGTAACAGGACGTTCCATTTACTGGACAGTTTAGTCCGATCGATGATTGGCACCATTTCAATATCCCTTTTTCGATCCATTTTGTCCTTAATCATCAGGTGGATATACTCCTATTAATAGGGCCCTACCCAATGTTCGACAGCACGAGCCGCAATTCAATCAGGTACGGGGGCCAATCGGACTTAATTAAGCATGAACGTCGATAATTAATGTTGCTATACGACCGACGTAGATCGATTAACACGCTACATAAAGCGTGATTAATCATTAATATCGGCTAATGCCGTTAATTCCGACGAAATATCGTATATTATGTATGAGAAGTATAGTAAAACATATCAATACCGGTTCCCTATTTTTGCGTGTAAATTACATAAATGACTTATTTCACTGTAAGCCTGTCGATGTTCTAAGACTTAAGCTTTATTCAAATACGCATCTATCTTCCATCTATCTTCTCTCCCGTGCACACAATCAGTGAAAGTAGTTCGTACAAGTTGACTGATACTCTTGACGATTATTTAAAAAAAAAGGAATATATTTCAATAATTTAGCGGAATTTTTTGGTGATGAAATAACAGAGCGCGTGCGCGCGGTTCTGAAGAAATACATTGGATTCTCTGAGCCACTGTCGAATCTAGTTCTATCCTTTTTGTTCTCCCACTGAGCAACACTGCTCGCTCCCCTTGTGCTCCCCTTGTGCCCACAAGCAGGCGACTCTTGCAAGTGAAAAGTTCACTTAAGAAAAATTGCGACAGGATGAAAAGTCGCAGGTCGGAAAGACCTCGTTAAGTCGCCGGCTTCCGAGTTCTGAAAAAGTCGGCTCGAAAAGAGTGAAGGGTCGTGAGGTAAGATTGAAGACAGAAAGTGAAAAGCAGGTAGGTAGGATAAGGCGACAAAGAAGAAAGATGAAGAAGAAGAGATAAAAAAATTGTCAAATTCCCTAAAGGCAAATAACACAGAAATCATTACCCGCGAACAGGTATTATGCAGGACGAAAAAGATTCCTAAAGAACTGTTTCTCACCACTTAAGAAAACTTACAATTTTATGCTTTTCATGGCAAATAAAAATTAATTTGGCATCGGGCTGCTTTGATTTCAATACATAAGAAAAAAAAACTTGAGGTAATAATATTCCACCATTTTTATTTCTCATATTGGTCCGTGCAGTGCCTCATATTTATCATACGCATGGACCACCTAAAAGCTAAAAAGAGGCAAACAAGGTAAACTAATAACAACATAAGGGAGTTACAACCATCTTTTGGCGTCTCAAATTTACTAATAAAGCACATGAAGCACATATGTACAGCGAAAACGGCGACAGAGAGAGAGAGTGAGTGAGAGGGGGGGAGGGTTGAATTCGTGGCACAAGAGATGCAGAATATGCATAAGTGTCTATATAATGCATAGAACATAATGTACAACGAAAAAACAATTTAGGGGAGCCAAAAGAATATAACAAGAAATACTATACCACTTTTCGGGTGGTTCAGAGTTAAGCCAATGAAAAAGCCGTTTTCAAAAATGTCGTACGATATATAGTTTTCAAAATATTTAAGTTAAAAGTCGGCCACTCAAGTGACAGATACAATGAAAAGATGCCGTTGAATTCGGGAAAGATTCCATTAGAGGAAAAATCCACTGTAGAATGTACGATATTGAAATAAGATTTCTGGCGAGAGTAATAAAAGTCCGACCTGCGTTTTGGGCATTCGAGTATGTATACTGGAATATCAGAATATTACATCGACATATAGTATGGACTACGCGATCCTTACTTTGAATCCTTTGAAAAAGTGTCCGTTCAAATAAACAAAGAAGAAATGAGGTGGCGGTCAATCACTCTCCTTTTCTAATGCTCCTATTGGCTACGTTCACTATACTTTTGTACTACGGCTGCTGATTAGAAAGAGACAGGGCTTTGCCGTCACCAGTCGGTATCTTTTTCTTTCAGCCGATAATTTTTCCTATGTCTATAAATAGGGTACAAGTCGATGGAATATTATGAGTATGCCTTTATGCCTGCTTAGACATCCCCAAACTCTGCTTATATTTTCATGATTCTTTCTGTAGGACCTTGCGGTACATTTTTTATGAATAATAAGCATCGTGTCTCAATTAGTAAAGTGTCTCCAGTAGCTAGTATTACTTGTCTAATAAAATGCATATAAAAAAAATGTTCTATTTCATAATTATTCTCAAAAATATTATACAAAAAAACCTGTCTTGAGGTGGGATCGAACCTAAACCATTTCGAGCATCGCAAAATACATAAACTTTGTTTGTCTTCGACAAATTTGTCTTCCAATGTCATTTCTCTTGAATTCAACGCCATGTTTTGAATTGGATCTGACACCTGACTGTTTCACTTGAAAACAAATATCTCGAAAATTATTTACCGTATGATTTTTCGAAATGGCCTTTGCTTCTTCTTGCTACCCCGAATACGCAGCGATTGCTATTCGCATAACTTTTGAATATCATAGTGTTTATAGCATAGTAGTTTTGAATGATATAGTAGATTATATAGCCAAAATCAACTGAGTCGTTCAACTGGCGAAAAGGAACCGTCCATTTACCTGAATGGGAAAAAATCGTAAGGTACTTTTGTATAGTAGAAGCCGAAACAGTTGCTTACATACAAGTGCATACATCCGTATGCGCATATGAACACAACCTATTCGGTATAACTTTTTCTCAATATTTAAAACCCGTTGAAATCTATTACTTTCAAGATCATACGTGAGTTTTGCACATACAAGTACGCCAATGCCCATTTAAAAGTACAAACTAGGCACTAACAATAAGAATCAAATGCTTTTACATATCAGATACAATAGTTTAGCTCTGATATGCCTCGAAGTAATATTCTACGCAACTATGCGAATGTTAAAACCATAAAAAGACGACCCACGAAATGCCATGAATTTTAATCGTATAGTGCACATGGCACATACAAGAATTTTTTATGTAATAATTCCAGCCAATTCATGTATCAAATCCATCGATATTGCAATCTCTAAGATTTTAATATCTTTGGCATTCTTTATTGTGAAAAATCAGTCTACATTGAAGTATGAAAATTTGTATCATGACTTTATGAACTGTCCATTCTTTACAATATTCTTTATTTATTATTCAACGACTCTTAAACGTCCCATCACATCGTTCACTCGCAGGAGATATAGACTGAGTATATTCAGCCATTGTAAGTCTGACGTAGAGGGGTAGACTATATTTTTAACCCTTTCTATCTTTCTCTGCTTCTCCATCTCTCTTTTTATCTCTTTCCTCTTTCACGTGTAGATCACGTACAATTGCCAAATGGGCTGTTCTATTAAAGCCTGTCTCTTTCTACTACGTTCGTTAATACTGTTACTAGATACCACTATCGCTATCTATATAATTCACACATATGTATAGTCCCTTTTGATGTGATAGTAGCTAGAGAATTTTTCCAAGGAGAAAATTGAGAAAAAGCGGATAAAGATAATAAGAGTGATTCAATACCACACTCATTATATTTATCTGACTATCCGTTTCCTTTGACCAGTTTTTACCTTACTAAGTAGAATGATGCAAATAAAAATATAATTAAAATCCTTTGTCCCCACTGGAGGCTAGGTAGTACCCATCAATTGACTGACTATACTAATCATACGACTGCGTTAATTGCACCGAGACAAGTTCATTAAGTCTAGTTCGCTAGTCTCGAATTTCTATGTATTTTCCCTCTGGCAATGCTTTTTAACGTTTTATGATTTTTTTATTTCTCTTTCTACACCGATCCCGGAACATTCGCAAGTCTTTTAGGAAGCCGTAAAATATTACACACACTCATACATAAGTATACAAAGGTTCGCCTGTTTATATCTCGTGATTTATATCGGGGTGAATTCGCGTGAGGGTGTAAGGGCGGAACTTTAATCTCGCTTCAGACCCATAAATAACCAATCAAAATCATAATCGTGCGAGCCCAGCTTGACGTCGAACTTAGAAACGAAGGGCCCACAGGTTCCTGTTCCACCCTTATATTTAGAGGGATAAAGAAGCCATTGCCAGCAGCCTACAAGCATAAGGGTTGGTCTTTATTTCGCTTCCCAGAAAAAATTCGCGAATTCCTTCCCTCCTTCCTTGCAATACTCGCATCTTCGTTTCTTCGTTATTTACATCCCTTTGTCTCCCTCTCGCTCCACACTTCGTACCCCCACGGCTCTAGCTATATTTCGAGATCTTCTAGTAATTCTGACGCACAAGAGCCAAGAGAAAGGATCCAGCATGTAGGGGATGAATTTTTGTGCCGCTAGTTAGAAACCACCCCTCTGCGTTATATACAAAGAAGCACGATATATATGAAGGACCTTCCCGAGAGCTGCGGAGATCCTTTCGGCCCTTCTTGGGATCAAACCCCATGTATGCATATGCAACCCTCTAAATTTGAACTGCCATTACAATTTCAGAGTAGCACCATATACGAAGAGCAAAAGAGAAGTAGATGTCGAATGAAAAGTGAAGAATAAAAAAAAACCTGAAACATAAGAATTTCCTTAAATTATCTGGATAAAAATGCTAAAATTGCTGGTGCATATTTAATATGACGGCGCGACGGTAATGATGCTTCATTATTAAGCTACCCAACCGTAGACCAAGGCGGAACTGTGTAAGAAAACTAAAAGGAGTTCAATGGCACCTCTTTAAAGTAAAGCAGCGTCGACGTCAGCGTCACCCGATTCGGATCCCTTAATACTGACGGTTGCTCGGCGCTTGTCGGATTTTTCGTGCTCTTTGATGTCCTTAGCTTGGCAACGAGTATTAATCAGGCGCACGGCTCACTGACGAATGCCAGTGAGAGTCAGTTTCGGCGAGAAACAGAGAGACGTCTTTTTCAAAGGGAACAGCCTAAAACGGAAGACTTGCATTTGCGAATTACTCGACACTTGTCTCCGTCTAAGCCAAGCAAAATCGTCGTAGGCGCTCGGCGAAATTGTACGACGATGAAAAACCAAAGAATTTACATTTAAAAAAAAAACATAGAACCAGTAAATCCTTGGTACTTCGCATAAACCAGTTACGGGATTAAACGGTATAAGCGTCAGAGTGCTTAATATAAAAAAATTACGACTTACAATTACTATCGCGCGTAACGAGTGGGTATACATTTTTATAGCGCTATTTCATAACGGTCCTTACACCCTCGCTGGTCCAGCCTGTTTTCCCCATTTCAGATTTCACCTATGTAACCAGCGCGCCTAGCCAACCCCTTTTACGCAAAGCGTAGAAAAAGCATGTACGAGAAAGGGGAAAGCAAGTTCGCGTCTTGTTACAGGGTTACTACCCCCTCTTATGCCAAGGTCCACTTTAAGGTTTCGTTTATAGGATGGGGTTACTCGTTACAGCCAGTTTCAAGGGGTAGGTATTCACTAGGTACAATGCCACCACTGTATACGTAGATACGTACGTACGCATGCTCCCCTAAGCTCTCATGTACGCAATCTGCAGTATCTCGCATAAGGGTAGTTTCTTCCACTCATTCTCATAGAATCAATATCTTATGGAGTGACATGGAATTATTATACACCATCGTATACAAAATCAGGAGATATTCATATAAGAAGAGGTAGTGTCATAGAGGTAGAAGAGGTAGAGCAGCCATTAATGATTAATAGCTATCCGCTAAGTCTTATACATTCAACCCCTATTTACCATCCCTTGACCAGACAGTTGTTTGTCCACTGTCATTATTTGACGCTCGTCTCGCCGCAAACGTATCGGGGAATCCAATGTCCATGTTTAATTTACCAGATCAGCCGAACCGACAGTTTGTCAACGTCGAGGTCAATCGAAGACAGTTGGCACTGGCTGCAACCTGAAGAACAATGACGTTGACAATCAGCAGCTTTCACTGTCTATGTCTTGGCACTGAAATCGTGACGTCGACTATGCAGAATATAAGACGCAATCGAAGATGGCAGGCAGCAGGAAGGTAAATCGGATCGAAGGTGAATCGAAGTGAAGTGACGTGATGCGAAGTGAAATGAGGTGAGGTGAGGTGAGGTGATGTAAAGTGGAGTGGAGTGAAGTGAGCGGAAGTGAGGCGAAACTGTGAGAATACGGCAAGTTTCAAATATAGACGCTTCTGGGCTCCTGTCAATCCGCAAGACGAGCGAGTGCCGGCAGGCGTCAGCCATTATCTATACTTCTATCCTGACTGGCTGACTGACTGAGTGAACGAGTGAGCGTACAGAAGCGAAAACAAAAATAGAGTGAAAAGGGATAAAGTTGCTCACGCGAAAAAGAAGGGTTTTATGCTTGCAAAGGGCAGAAAGAGATTATGGAATATATGTCGTTTTCGATGCCAATATAATTCTTATTTTAGGTCAAAACCAACCAACTTTTTTCTTCTTCTATATTTGCTAGCCTGACTCGCTGGAGAACCCATCTACCGAACCGTCATATGCGTTTTACATGTCCACAGGAAGAATCGTAAATGCTTTCGTACATTTCTCGACAAGAATTCATACCGTTATCCTATAGCTACGAGTGACAATGGAAATCTAATACAAGAAAATTATTTTTCACGTATGTCCCAAACAATCTGAACCAAAATACTTGGTAAATCTTTCAAAAATTTCACATTCAAATTATTTCTACCTTGTAAAGCAAAAGTTTCGAAACGACGATTACAGCCGTGACGCCTTCCTTAATAACACATAGGGCAGGTTTTATTCTAAAAACAAAGGCAAACGTCGCGATTCCACTTTACTCGAAATATCCGCGAGGATATTGGATTGTAGGATTGTGCAATTGGTCCAAGTGCTGGAAACATTAGTAGACTGGATAGACAGATAGATAGACAAATCTAGTCTGAGATATATATGTATCTGTATAGATCTCGCAGAAGGTAGAGAAGGTATTCAAGGTGGGGGATAGCGAGAATTGGCAAATCACAGATAACAGGAACATGGTGAGACAGATAGAAAGAGATATAGCGAATGAGAGAATATGAGGCTGATAGAAGTGTTAGTGTATCAAAGAAGATCAATGAATGGGTTCAATAACCTTAAATCCACTTGCGTACTAACTACCCTACCGATACGACTGGCTGCCTTCGTTCGACGAGTTTTGCACCCATTGTGACAGGGGGGCGGGGGGGTGTTGTTGGTGCTAGTGGCGGTACAAGAGAAAAGCTACCAGGAAACGAGAATACTGAAGGGTGACTGAGGGAATGAAAAGAAAAAAAAGAGAAAGACGGAGAGAAGGAAAGGGCCGCAAGATACTAGAAGGGTTGAAAGTTAACCAATTCGAGGAAGATGTCATGTACTCTAATCAGTGTCGTAATACCTTACCACGGTGGCAAAAATAATGCGCTTAAATAATATTCAAGGCACACTATACGTACTTGATGTTTCCGTACGTTAATCCGTGTAATTTAATATTCTTAGTACTGTAATAATTTTCCAGTATATCCTTCAGAGATCTAAAATAATAATCTTGGCACTTTCGATAATTTGTCGGTAGTAAATAAAGCAATGTTATCTATCTACGATCTCTCATGGAAATTCATCCTGTCACGTGTGTTTGGTTTAAAGCTAGCACGGGTGAAGAGTTGTTTTGGATAAATTTTCGAAATTTATAAAAGAGTTTGGGAAAACGAAAGGATGTTGTCGTGTGAAGAAAGGGTTGGGGGGTGGGCATATAAAAAAAAACAGAAAAAACCAACAACGTAGGATTTAGCAGGTCCTTGCACCAATATACTAGGAGCTCAGGTGCTTACGGGAGCAAAGGACAATATTTACAAGGGAGCTGACAGACAGGAGCGTCGTAACAAGTTGCGTCGCGACGCAAATACCACCCTACTACAGCCTTAACACACCGTATAACCCCTTTTATCCTCGACCCACGGGAAATCGAAATGTCAAGAAAATAGTACAAGAAATAGGGGAGCATGGATAACGCAAAATAGGGGATAAAATTCTTATTATATTTGTACGGCCCTGACTGCGTTTACGTATTAGTGTTGGTAGGTATACGCTTTGCCTGACACATTAATACACGCGTAAAATGTAGCGTATGCGCCAGACTGCAAGAAAGAATCAATATCATCGTGTGATTTGCGTTAATGAGTTTAATGATCTTAAAAAATAAAAATAATTATATGAAAAAATATATATATACTGCTTGATCGTCCCACGAGAAGTAATTAATTTTTAAAATGCACGTGTGCCACGCTAAAGAGTATACTAGTTTATTATAGCTGTAAGAAATGTGATTGTAAGCCGAAGTAACTAATCAAGCAATATGAAATATAGCTGTAATCAGTATCATGATTATCATCGTTATCATTATTGTCATCATTGACAATAATTTAGAGATTACCTGTAAAGATTCTTGTTCTGGCGTATCACGCGCACAGTGTTATTCCAATGGGCCAATCATCGAGATCGCACTGACAGTTAGAACAGCTTTAAACGTAACATAGTTCGCATACTTGATGCCAATTCACGCATTGTCAAAGCGTCCAGAATAATCCATTGTCTTGTTGAACAGTTCTACGACTGTCATAACAGTCTATATTATATACACATCAAAAAGGATAATAAACAAAAAAAATCCGTTTTCACGTGACGAATCACTATAACGATATCGTGACAAAAGCCGAACAGTATTATAAAACTGTTGACTTAATTTTTTTCATAAAGAAAAAGATAAACACAAAAAGTAAAAAATATGGCAAAAGTAACGTGGTCGATGGTAGCACAAGCGAAGGGAGCGTGAAGCGTTCACGACGAGGTGTTCTCGGGAACTGAACGTGTCGTCGAGGATGACTCTCCGGACCGCTAGAAGTGCCCGGAGCCAGAGGATTGGTGGTTCCAAGGGACGATGAGAAAGGTGAGGGTTGGTACCAGTGCTTTTTGGCCAACGAGGGTGCCAGAGACGACGCGGAGTCGGAGAATTCGAGCAGGGGATGAGACGGGGGTTGTTGCGGAGAGGGGAAGAGCGTCGTCGGTGATACAACGAGGAGAGGGTAAAAGGGTGGGAGGGAGGTTTCAACGCTGCGCACCCTCAAGGAAAAAGGAGAAGTGTGGAGGTTAGTTGCGTAGGGGTGGCTATACTGGCGCGTCGCGTTGGTGAATACCGGTGTTGGTTAGACGCTCGCGGAGGAGTGAGGGTAGAAAGGCGCGTGCGCAAAATACACGCGAAATAGTTATGCAAGCGATTAGGCCTGCCGTTGCGATCGATATCCACTCCTACGATTTCCCTACGTGCCACCACCACTGCCATCGAGAACCCCGCTTCCCCTCTCACTTTCCATGACAACAACGCGAACGACCACCTGCCAACAGTTCGATGGATTCGCACTTTTTTAAAAATATTATTGAGTCATAAGTGCGACAAGAGTTCGTCGACGTTAATATAAAACTGTCATCACCGTTTTCATTCGATTATTTATCCACATTTCTAAATTAGACGGATGATCTTGCACGTCTGTTTATCGAGGATGGCTCTATCGCAATCTGTTTTACTTTTGCTCTTTGCAATTCGAAAATCTCGCTGAGTACGTCACTGTAGGGATCTTTATGGATTCCCTAAGGCAGTTTACGTCGCGTCTTGCCACATTTCACAATAACTATCGTATACACCGTTCGCAATCCTATTACGACAATTGGTACTGCGTCATCGGCATTGCTTGTTGGGATGATCGCTGCACCCAGGCAGCCAAGTGACCCTAGGTGAAATGATCGGTTATGGGTATATATTGTGAAATAAAAATGATGCAACGTAAACACGTAGCTGACTGATAACACACGAGTGGCACGGAAATGGAGTAAATATGAAAGACCGATTTCTCGCCAAATCGACGATTCTCATGCTGGACAGACAAGTCGGTAATGTACCATCGATTGGCCAATGTATCCGCTATGAGAAGAAGAGTCGACTGGGAGGAAAAATCGATCGATAGATAAAAGGGAGAGAACGGAGCAAAAGCAAAGAGTAAAAAAAAGGAAAAAGAAACGTAGAAGGAGAAAAAATAATAATACATCAGACCAGCCAAAGCAAGACCAGCAATTTTCCTCTTTCCGCGTGAGGAATTCGATTGAGCACGGAATCGAAGTACATATAGGGAACGTCCAAGTCCAACGGCAATGTACTGGTAGCTTTTCTTTATTCTCTCTCTTTATTCCTCTCTTCCTTCTTTCTTCCCTTCTTTCGTTTCCCTCGATCCACTCCATTCCCTTTAATCCGCTTTTACTCCATTTCGCCCCGTTTTACTCTCTAGACTCTGAATCGTTGCTTCCGGTTCCTTTCCTGTGGCTCCGAGTTAGCACGGGCAATAGAAACGATCACAAGAAAATTCAAGGAGGCTGCCACAAGCGAATAACGAGAACAATGCAGATATTCGGATAATCCACTGTACGACAATGATTACGTATCGCGGAAATTATTTCAATGTAATATTACGTAGTAAAATAAAAATGAAAAAAAATATACTCTTATCTTGAAACAGACCAAGGACGTTATTCAAATTCGGCGTAGGTGCTTGAAGAAGTTGTTGAGATTAGAGGGATGGTGTTTACTATTGAATCAAAGGCAATTAAAAGTTTCCCTTGACAAATACCATTTCAGGAGTATAAAAAACAAAACAGGAATGGATCTCGGTGATATCGAGGCATTTGGGCTCAAGCGAGTCGTTGGGTGAAAAGCGGAAGAGAAAATAGAAGAAAATAATATAATCGAAAGGGCCTGGAGGGAATGACGCGCTGAGAATCACACGGGATGCGAAAATAAAATTGTCCCTCGTTGAAACTTGCGAGAAAGTTAATCGACATTCAAGATAATTCTAGAAATGTCAGAGTCTTGTTTTCAAAAAGCTCCCACTCTGCTGGTACGCGTAGCGGAAAACAAGACCAGAATAAAGTTAATCGGAGCGCGCAGTTATCTGAGGTTCCCGACACCTCAGTGTCCGAAAATCGAAAGTCACAGCTGAACAGACTTTTCTACCGACTTGTGGTTTTCTATACTTTTCATTATAAGACTCTACACAGAACCTGCGTAGCAGATAATACCAGGGACCGGGTCAGAGAGTGCACGAGCGTAAGGAAAATGACTGGGGTCTAAGAGATTCCATGCGCTTGTTTATATTATGAAATTCGCAAAAATTAATAGTTCACGGTTTGCTAATAATTGCTTAAAATGTTTAAATAATTAAGGCTAAAGTAATAATAATATCTATAAACCGTTTCATTAATAATTTTTATGCGAGGGAATATATCATTTTCGTAGACATTGAATGAAAACGCTTATACATATGTAGTTTTCAACCTTATTATTTAGCCTGATTTCAGGTTTCTGTAGAATTCACACTAATGAACATTTTCAAAAAACTTTTAACGAAGACCCTTCACGAATCTTAAACTTATAAAAAAAAGAAAAAATGAGTTTTTTATGGTTATGAGTAATTTTCTGGAACATTATCATCATGAACTAATTTAGCACTCTTATTTGAGACTTTCAATATATTAAAGATATGTGTATGTATATGTTTTTCAACAGGAACATCTATCCTATATCTCCAAGAACCCACACGACATTAACGAATAAGTTTCGACATCCAGAACTTAACATAAGTATCGACATTAGAACTTGTGTAAATTTCAAGTTCAGCGGTTTGTCTAAAATTTTCCATATACCTAGACTTTGTTAATCGTGACGCGTGCTCACATAGGTGTTTAATACGATGCTACAAAATTATTACGAGAAAACAGAAAGAGACACACGAAGTAGACGTTTGAATAAATTTGAGAATTCGTTGATCTCGTTTGAATTTCTTGGAATGGCCGGGGCGAGGGGGTGATGCGTGGGAGGCATTAAGTTATGCGTTACCACGGAAATATTTCATAAAGCCGATGCGTACCAGGAATTATTCAATATCTCAGGAATCCTTTGAGGATTCGAACGGTTCGTTGCTTCCTCCTTTTCACCTTTCTCTTCCGGTATTTCAAACCATCTTTTTCATATCGTCTATTTATCTTTTTCTTTGATCATATTATCATCCAATGTGTTATTTATTATTTATAATCCCTTTATCGCCTATTCATGTCTCATTGTCAGACGTCAAAATGCTAATGGTACATATACTTCACATATCGATTTCACTCCATCCCCTATCTCTCTTACAAGTTTACGTCCAACTTGTCGCACAGTAAATCTCATGGTTGCAATAAATGAAAATAGAAGAGTCCGTCACTCTGAATTTGTCGTGAATCAACTACCGACTTTTATTTTCCGGCATTTTCCTAACCTCATAAAAACACAGTCACCGATGCAAGGGTCCAAAGAAATTCCAAGTACTTCGACCCCGTTGAAGGATGACACCACCAATGCAAATGATACCAACGAAGGCTTATCTACCCGGTAAGAGTGACATACACGATATAAAAAAATAATCAGAGGAATGACGTGCGAAAAGAAAGAAAAGAAAAATAATAATTTGATCCTTTGAAAAAGGAGCAGAACACTCAACAACGAGGAAGAAGAAAACGAAGAATATACCTGTTGCCATCGGGCGATGTTCTGTAATCCCGTATTACGTGAAATAATAGTTACGAATCCGATAACACCGTGCACACCACAAATAACATGGTCGAGCCTATTTTGGGCAGCGAACGTCGTAGGCTTTATTATCCTTAGCTGGTGCGCCCTCTTCTTTCTCCTCGGCGACGAAATGTTACCAGGCGCTCGAATATTCGGTCTCTTCACGCTTACAATATTTTCTTACATATTGGGCTGGTCATTCACGTACGTGCCATACTTGCATCTGCCCCCAGTCTTTGGCATGTTATTGGCTGGTATAATAATTCGCAACGCGGACTTGTACAATATCCACGAAGCACTTGGTATTGAAACGACAGCTAAAATACGGATATTCTGCTTATCCTTCATTCTGTTACGCGCGGGATTGAATTTGAATACGACGCCTCTGCGTCAGCATCCCGTTTTCGTATTGGTACTCGCTCTTCTACCCTGTACCATCGAGATGGTGGTCGTCGCCCTCTGCAGCAGAGTTATCCTTGATTATCCCTGGGACTGGGCATTTATGAATGGGTCAGTACTCTAAAGATAATGGTACCGAAGGTGAATTACAATTTATTTAAATACTTTTTACAGAACTATCGTCGCCTGTATGTCGCCTGTGGTCACTGTCCATTGTATATTATCTTTGGCTGAACAAGGATATGGCGAGGATAAGGGGATAGCTACTCTCCTGTGTGCAGCTACGTCCATTGACGATGTCCATATTGTGTCTATTTTTTCAGTTTTTTACTCAATTGTATTTAGCGACGGTAAATACAATTTTACGTAATAACAGTAGGACGCGGATTATGCGAGTGATCTTTGATTTTTTTCTAGATAAAAAGAGAAACGAGTGGTGGGCTTATATCCCTGGCGGTATACGTGACCTGTTACTGGGCATTGTAGCTGGAACCATTTTAGGGACATTTCTCGCATTTGTTCCACATCGAAAACAGGTCAGTATTTTAACTAGGTGGTTCCCTATGTGGGAACGTGTCGAAAAGGAATGTTGTCTATGTTACAGAAATACGTTCTTTATTATCGCTTCGGCGGACTCATAGTGGCTTCTCTGGTCTGCACGACAGCGACTCTCAAGTTGGCGGTGACTGGTGGTGGATTTTTAGCCTGTGTTTTAACGTCATTTATCGCAACTACCGGCTGGCGACTTCTCACCGTGTCGTTTGACGTGAGAAATTATTTATCGGTTTAACTGACGATAATTTATAATTGACTAATATACAGAAAAATCCCTAGATATCGCCATTACGCAAAACAAGTAATTTTATGTGGTACTTTCTACAGCCACTGATGGTGGGTGTCATTGGAGCGGATATAGATTTTCGTGATTGGACCCTCAGCCGATTCGGACTTTACGTCGCCTGCATCTTCATTGGGCTAATTGTACGATATCGTGATGTATAATAATATTAATATTGATCAATGAGCTTCAATTTACAGGCCAGAAGTTTATTTGCTGTAGCAGCCACTTTTCGAACGCCTTTCAACGTGAAGGAGAGAATTTTCGTAGCCCTTGCTTGGTTACCTAAAGGAACCCTACAGGTGTCATAGAATATTTTCTGTCTCAAAATATTTCTGTTTAACTGATTTAATAAAATTGATAACAGGCGGCATTGGCGCCAATGGCGTACGAACAAGCAAGCAAGACTAACGATACTAAAGCTATAGAGCTGGCTGTGGATCTGGTGAGAATATCGGTAGTAGCCATTGTATTTCTGGCGCCTCTTGGCGCTATACTAATGATGCTCACCGGCCCGGTCTTACTGGGCAAAGCTACCCAAGAGGAAAACCAACGAGAACGCGAGCTCAGCTATTTGCGTATTGTCAGTTTGCAGCCGGTAAGACGACGAAAGAAAAAACCCAAAAGAGAAGCGATAACCGAAGTAGAAGAAATCATCTAGAAACGCGTTATATGCCTAGAAGAAAGATTTTTAGGGAAGGGATTCTTTTGCATTAAAGATAAAAGACAATGTCTGGGAATCTGTGGGTTTTTGTACGCTTTGATAAATAAAGTGTAAACTGTCGTATATGAACGCACACGACCATACTAACGTCCTGTATCGGCATTCTGATCATATATAAATCCGATCAGCGACGGTAGAAATGATCATCACCCATGGCGATCTCATCATGTACTACGCATGTACGTAGGCTACGTAGATACTGATGGAATGTACGTAAACGCACGCTATACGATTTACGCTAGATTTAACGATTTGCCAGAAACGATCGTGCACGCTATAATCCTGTCACGCGAAATGAGCAGATATGTGTATATCATAATAAATACAGGAAGTCTACAGTGCAGTACAGCGCAGTACAGGATGGTATACTATTCTTGAATAATCGTGTATAGGGTATGCACGTACGAAGATGTAAAAGTACAGGTAAAATACGAGGAGTCTATATAATTCGGATCTTAGATCTGAACTTTACCAACCCTTAAGATCTATAACGGAATTTTATGTGATCTACTAGATTTCCTTGCGAACGTTTTTATTTTATGGATTTTTTTATTGAGATTCCATGCTCTCTACTATCTTATCCCTATTCGTCTTTAGTTATTTACTTCCTCTTTTAGTACCTTCAGTCAAGAGAGACAGTGTGATATTTGGATGGTTATAAAACGGTAGACGGTGATGCCAAACCACGGGCATATTCTTTGAGAGCCCTTTTTTAACATCTACTTTCTTTACGCAAAAGTGGAGCGACAACGCGCTTTGACCAGGTTCGTAAAAATCGGTATTGTAGAAGAATTCCAATAAAACATCTCTCTGTCTATTGCTTCAGTCATTTTTTTCAATTTATTTTTATCATATCAAATCTCTTTTTACATCTCAAATCTTTCATTTTTTGGATTTTTCTTCCCTTTCACTTATTCAGATATTTTTGAAATATGGCCTCATTCACGAAAAGATTGTCATTTATTTACATATTGCAAGTATCGTTCAAATGAAGAATTTGATGTTAAACAATATTAAGCAGTAAAATATTTTTATATTTTTCCATGAACGAAATGTTTCCTTATTAATAATATGTTATTTTTATAAACACCTTTTGAATTAACTTAGGAAGGTCAAATCTGCAATTTTTATATCTTTGGACTTGAGTATAGTTGACACTCTAAAAAATATTTATCTAGAAATTTTAAAAGATATAAGACAAGGATTTCTAGGATTTTATCTTTATCCATGTTGGCAGTACGTCTCGTCCTGTGATGTATAATGCCAGTCTGACAAAACGCTCTGTCTCATTCTTGAGAGGAGCATCGTGCAGGGGTAGCAGCTAAAAAAAGTGCCATTGAATCCACCAAGTTGAAGATGACTAGTACAAATAATTAATTACCAAAGTGAAGAGGGGTTGATTTCGATCGACGTAACTTTATCAAAAGACCGCAGCTACGGAAGCGGGCCTGAGATTCCTTCTTAAGGGAAGAACAAAGGAGTGTGCGCAACTAATACGATGGGAGCTGAGGGGTGAACGCGGTGAAAGGGTTCAAGGAGGTGAGTCGAAGGGTTGTCAGTGATTGCGGTACAAAAAAATGAAGCCATCATACCATAACAGCCTCTAATAAAAATAACTAAAAAAAAGCCGATCCATACAGTCATAAATATTTGTTCGTACAAGCTCAGATTTAATTTCTAACAAGGTGACAGTCGTCCTATTGTCATTCGTAATTTACCGTGGAATACGCATGTATTTCGCGTGTGCGTAAAATCTGCCAATATTGAAAACGAAATAATTCTTAGACTGCTATGTAGGCAGACGAATCGTACGAATACAGAATGATTTGAAAAGATAACTGTTGATATAAAAGGAGTAAAAGGTGATTGAAGGTCTGATTGTTAAGAAATATTCCAGTCTTGAAATTTGAGATGCAGGGATTCAACCACCCAGAATATTTTAGATAGTCAAGGCGGTGCGGCACTCGTGCGAAAAGTACGTTACGACAATCGGAGATGCGCCGTATTGCAACTGTACCCTTGAATTTGTACTGCAGCGTGATTTTACTTCTGGAACCCTCAGCATACCTGTATTCTACGTCCCTGTACATTTCCTACCTTCTTTATTTTCTCCTTGTCCTAACTCTCCTAGCCACCCTTCGCCTTCTGCAGTTCATCCCTCCGCTTTCTATATAACCACCCCCACCACCAACCAGCAACATGAACCGACACCATCACCACCACCACCACCAATATCAAACCTTGGTGCACCTTCACCTCCCGATCGTTATTGCAACTACTTTGGCGTCTTTCGCATTCGACCAAAACTTCCGTGGCTCCGTTATCCCCTTCGCAAGCCCATCACCAGCTAGGAGTTAGGGGTTGCGCGACGGGGATGAGTTTCAATTTCACGAAATGAGATCAGTTTATAAGCGCTTCCACGCAAATGCGTTTGCATCCATTGCCGATGTGGCGTTTTGGCCGCCGGTACGAGATATGGAAATGATCGGAAAATCCAAGTGCATATAATGAAAAATAAAATAAAAATCGTATACGCTGAAATAAATTTCAAGATGAGGATACGAAAAAATTTGAGAATATTTTTCGAGGTATCTCAGGTACACGTCTAGAGAAAAATCCTTGGAGAATCCTTAACCAGAAATAGATATCTGCTGCTCTGGTAGTTTCACAAGATTTGGAAAAGGAGAAATGGTTATAAGAGAAAATTTCATGATTTGAAGGTAGAAGTGCAGAGCGAGGCAAACGCATGGAGTGCCACCAGGCCGAGGTTTAGGTCGATATTTTGGACGGCCGCCAGCCAGACGCGCCACGACTACTACTATCGCTACTACTCTCCATTGCTGCTGGCTGCTAGCTCTCACTCTCGTACAAACGGAGCGTAGAGAACGTAAATAAAGGAATACTGACAAAGTAGCGTGAGCTCCGACAGAGCCAACCAGTCAGCAACCAATGGCAAGTAGCTTCACCAGTAGCACTAGGAACCATGGCCAGCATTCGATGTGCTTATTTGCCTTTATAGATATACCGATAAGCCTTAGACATTGGCCCTTCGTAAGAAATTTTCTATGTAAATAGAGAATGCCACTAGAATATGGGGAGTTGAAAGTTATTGGTATTTGGCCCTCGAGCAGGAACGTGGATAAGTTGTAGTTTTGTATTCTTTCACAGTACTTGGGAAATAAAAAAGAAATAATAAATACACCAAGCTACTCGGACATAGGGATACTTAGCACGAAGATTTCTATAGGGAGCGATGCTGCTGCCATCTGAGAAGGGATCTGGAAAATGGTAGAGCAGTATGGCTCCTGAGAAATGGATAAATGCAGGTGCCGATAGAAAGGCAGAGAGTAACGTTATCCGATAGAAATGTACTGAAACCGATTTTAAGATAAAAGATTTATTTATAATTGAATAAATAGCACATATCTAAAGTTTTTGAAATTTCTATCATATACTGATAATTAGAATCCTGTGAAAGTCAAATTTGTAAATTGAATGAACCTACCGACTAACAACTGGATATACCCAGAATTTTCATTAAATTGAAATATATTAATATTTTCATGTTCATATACGCATTATCTTATGAGTATAGAGTATTTTGCAGTATACAAACTTCTACCTACAAGAAAGCATCTGCATCAGACTTGGGCACCTCTTTGTTATTTTCACTTAAGTTGGACATTTAGTTACTTGGTATTTCAGTATCACTAACAAAAGGGAAAAATTATAGTTGGTTGTCAGATACCAAATAACCAAACCTGATATTTGGTGTTGGTAGCTAATTACCAAACAACTGGAACTCATATCTGGTATTGGTAGCTAGTTACCAAATAACCAAAACTGACATTTGGTGTTGTTAGCTAGACATCAAAAAAATAAAACTAATATTTTGTGTTTGTAGATGGATACCATGTAACTAAAA
>JARQTJ010000754.1:243768-257359 GCA_030142635.1 Trachelus troglodyta
TACTGCGATACAAGTATGATCGGTATTTACAGAATTTAGGAATTTCGTTGAATCATTGTAATCCACGTTCCACGCCAAAATATTTTAGATGCGCGTAAAAATTACTATATATTGTACAATCGGTAGTATAAACTTTTTTCACGGACGGATTGAAGCGATACCGACACAAATATTTCGAATTTAAATATTTTAGTATTTTGCTACCCAATATCAGTTTCATGTTTTTACCAATATCAAATACATATTTTTGTTACTTGGTATTCAGCTACCAATACCAAATCCAAGTTTTTGGTAGTTGGTGTCTAACTACCAACACCAATTTTTTATTTTTGGTGCTGGTAAAAAAGTATCAACACACCAAATAACTATTGGTTTAGAATGTGCCCAACTCTGGTGACGCCCCACTTTATGACCCTCAAAACAGCCGTTACGCTGAAAATTCTTTGAGGACACACGTCAAAAGAGCCACATGTCCCCAAAGTAGCCAATATGCAAGTGAAATCGTCTCCAAAATTTGTCCAACAGCAGATTTATTAAGGTCCATCCTTGTAATATTCTCTTATGGAAGATATAATCTTTAGTACGCATCTATTTAAACTGAGCTAAGATATATATATTAATATAAACAAAACAGTAGAAAATTATAAACAATAATAAAGAATGGTGTAAGAACATATAGAAATTAATGGCTTATAATGAACTTATTATAACGTATAAATAACCTCAAATTCGCGCGATATCACGGCAAATATTCCTTTTTTCTTAATTATATTGTAATTTTTATGTCACAGCAAAAAGTATTTTTGACTGTTTAAAATTTGAACGTCCTATACATTAGTAATAAAGTTCGCAGGATAATGAACAAGATGGCGCATCATATGTTAGCCAAAAAATCACGACACCTCATGCGGTAAATCTTCCTCCCTTCCTTTCCTTATGGCTGCCTCCTCTAATGAGATGTGCCAGATGCGGTAAATCTATGTTGTCTAAATATCTTACCAAGCTGCAATCGGTTATGTAGATTTCTCCAGATCTCTTGAAAAGTGTTAAATGCAGTTCCAATCGTATACAGAGGGTTCGTCAGGAATGGCGACTATCAAAACTTGTCCTAAGATCAGGTTAAACGTAAGTTTTACTATGGTTATTAGCGAATTACGCTTTTACGGCTTTTATTCGAGTCGACGCAGCTTTACTAGTATGACGTACAACATGGCCGCTGTTTCTTAACGCGTACGGAACCAGTTTCATTGAAAACCGGTTTGGGATAAGTTTTCCTCGGTTTTTCGACCAGTCGCAAACTCGTCGGCGACCGTCGTTCAAGTATTTTGCGAGCTCCTGTGTCTTACTGTGTCCCACGTCACCGTAAAATTTTTTTTTCTCAAAATGGAGAAGGAACCTAACAGTGAGATTAATTTTTTTAAATATTGGTTTAACTGTTAAGCCACCATTTTCATTTATCAATTAGATCTTATTATTTTCATGATTGCTATCTTTGACTTTCTTTATCGACAGCTGTGTCTACATCCTTTACACTGCCATAGTTTACATTTCAACAAAATATACAGAAATAATGTTCGATTACTCAGGTGGATTATCATTATTTTAATGTTTTAAAGTATGGAGATATTTGAAACACATGGGAACTTACGGTCAATTTTGGAACTAGGGTTTGTAATACTTGTCAGAAAAAGCGGCGGGTAATTGCTGTATATTTCAAATACTGTTTTACAGATTTTATGACATAGATTTTCCAATTTGTTTGTCTGTTGCAAATTTTAAAACTCATAGGTTAGTGTCAGCAAAACAAGTATTATGATGTTTTGAAACAAATAAACATTATAATGTTTACTGTTACAGAACATGAAGTAGGTAAGGAAAAAGTAATAGTCATGTCTTTGTGCAATAATTATTTATATTATTGTCCTAGGCGATGGAATTGATACTCAAATGGAAATAAAAGTGGAGCCAGGTTTACAGTGTTATGCAGAAGAGGATAATGAAAATGGTTTTGCTGGATTTGAAAACTCTGGAACAATTCCATCAACAGCAGATGTGGGTGCTTTGAACCTATGGACTAGTAAAGCTACTACGTGTCTTATTGCCCAGTACAAAAAGTACCGCTCTATGGTGGGTCAATCAACACAAATACGTAGTTTGCGTGAAATGTTTGAGATGATATCAGTTGAAATGCAAAACTATGGATTTTACTTCAGTCCTCAAAAATGTGAGAATAAGTGGCGTGTTCTGGAACGTAAATATAAAAATCTTGTATTTCGTGAAAGGCTTAAAAAACCTGGCAGAATGCGCCACTATGGACATTGGGAACATAAGAGAGCTTTGGATGAAATATTTTCTGAAAAATCTAGACACGTTTATCTGGAGGAGAATGATTTTTCAGTCCCAGCTGGCTCCACAAAGTATTCAATAATCCTACCAAAATCTGCAGATCAGTCAAATCCTGCAAGTAATCAGCATACAAATGATTCACTGACATCGATTGCATCAAATACGTCAACTGTAAAAAGATCTGGTGATGAACTGGATCAGCATGGAACTTTGCCATTATTGTTTGAGAAATTCTTAGAAGAAATTGAGAAGAATTTTGCAACAGCTGAAAGAAACAAAGAGAGAAGACATAAGGAGAAAATGATGATGAGACAAGATGAACTAGAAATACAACGTAAATTATTGAAACTGAAAGAACAGAAAATGGAGCTACAAAAATGTCAAATAGTAGCTGCAGCCCAGCATTTGCATCTAAATATGCAATGACTTCATCGTCGTATAATGATAATAATATTACGTGGATGCTTTGACACTTACAAAATATTTGTACATGCGGGAAACGAAATGCAGGCATTTACGATTATTCATGTTCACGTATTTTTTACAAAATAACATAACTATTTATCTAACTGTAAGTATAGTTCATCCATAAATGAACTATGTTTAAAGAAACTATCTTCCTATGATTTACAAAGTAGAAGAATCCCTCAAATTTCATATTAAATTTGTGGATTCACTACATCTACTTAGAAAATTGTAAAATAAAAGAAAAATTTCTAAGCACATAACAAATATTTCCAATTCAGCACCAACCCTACCCTAAAAACAATGTAAATACGCTTTCAAAAACTAGTTGAAATATTAAACCCACTACAAGTAATGTTGCTAAGAATATTCAAACAATTTCGTGTTTAGCCAACCATCTAATATCTCGTAATTCAGAAACAAAAAGAAAAGAAAGCTCCTTAAAGGCAACTCCTGTAGCCCCTAGTAGTTTGTATTCCAGGAAACCTTACAACAAGACACGAAAGGTCTTTCCTGAGAACAAAGGTGGACACGCCAGAAGTCATTAAACCGATTAATTCCATTTGGAATAGAATTTCATCGAGGATGTTCCATTTCGTTCAGAGAATATCGCTCACGGAGTTGCGCGATTATCCGTCTCCTTAATTAACACCAAAATATAAATTTCCTACAAGCATCTCTATCATGAAATTTACAAATCAACCATTTTCCTACAAATCCCGCACATTTCTCTCTCCAGCTTGCTTAGTCATATCTTTCTCTTCTAATTATCAGGCATTTGTCACAATATCCAAATGCACGTAAATTTACTTTACGTAAGTATAAATATTCTGTCTGATGTAAATAGATAGATGCTCCTACATATTCTCAACAGTATAAGGGCCAATCCGTTTATAAATGTATGTATGTATGTGTGCATAACCGTTCGGTATCCTCGCAACGCTGCGCATTATTATGCGAACTCGCGCCAAGTCAGAGTGCGAAGGAGGGATTAGAACGGATTATCAGAGCAACGCGACATTGCGGAAGAGATAACGCAGAAATTATACGAAGCGAACGAAGGAATCACGTACTCTGTGTGTGTTTACGTGCACAGACAAACATTCAAGAAGAATGGCACGAAACGGAAATTCAAACCTGAGAGATTAGAATGAATGAGAATGGATAAGAGGGGCTGATGCGATGAACAAAAAGAAACGCAGGTGTAAATAAGAGAAATATAAAAAATCCTAATTACATACAGATTTTTCATATTGAACGTATCGTTTGTTACAGTACCTGTGATGTTTCTATTATAATTGTTTTTATAAAATTAAATAATTGAGTATGTAGGTATATTGATATATCTATAGGTATACGTTAACAGTGGACTGCCTTGAGTGTCACCTTACGACCAATATACAGTGCGTGACGATTATCCTTGTGGAATTTGGAAAAAATCGAGGACCGTTACCCGATGAAATAAACTAAGATATTATTGCACGAAGATAATCGTGAAATTAATATGCGAGGCTTACTCGATGTATGCTAGATGTCAGGAAGGACCTCGTAATATTTTAGACTTTTATATGACAGCGTGTACGTAGATATATATATATATATATATATATATATATATAATTTTGATACATACAAAATTTCATGTCACTTTTAGTTTGAATTATAAAGCTGAATTAATACTCGTCCGAATTGTAATACATAATCGGTTTATAGCTGATGTGATATGTGCAATGCCGGCATTACCGATTGCACGGATTCGCTTCTGTACATATGAGTATATGTATATTAACTCGGATAGAATTTATAAACCATATGTAGATTGACGAAGAAGCAACCACCAGGATTCAGCAGCTGAGTGCTGCTTTATCTATATACTTCATATCTTTCTAAATGATTTCTGATATTCTATAGAAACTCAATACATGTGATATGTAAATAGATACGGGCTTCTCTATTATCACAAGGCACTGATATAATAATAAATGTAATGTATAACGGAATATACTGGTCCAGATAGTATAGTATAAGGAGAATTGTAAACTGACAATAGAGGTAACACTTTAAAACAGTAATTAATTTAATGATTAATTAATAAGTTATTTAAAAACGGTTATCACCTACGTTATTATTTTATCTTATTATATATATATATATGTATAATATACGTGTTACAAGAATAGGTATACCTACAGTATGCAGAATATTCACGGAGATATACTATAATCCTTTTAAATATTAATCCATATTATAATCCGTCAGTTGTTTATCGTTTTATTAATTTTATATAATTTGTTACGCACTGTTTTAAGTCCATGGTACAAACTGTTTAATATACTTGAGCATAAGCATATTAATAGTTGCGACATTCACAAAAGATATAATTTATTCCTTATATATTTCACGAAATTTCGTAATCGCTAACATTATCTCAGATATATTTATTCTAGTGTACTATTAGAAATGGATATATTCCTACAAGTTTATCCTAATAATAAATCATTTTTCAGAAATCAAGTGATTCATATTAATTATTGATGGTCAATGATGACTCTTATATGATTTAACAATCGGGCGCGATACTTTTCGAAAAAAACTTATGGGAACCGGTTGGTCGTTGGAGTTCAATGCCGACGAAAGATGCGTGCATCGTGCAGGCGCAATATGCTACGTTACTACAGGCTATAGTGTTTTCATACATGTGACTCGATGCACGCGTGTGAGTATCGGGTAGAGCCAACGTGTGTACGGATATGTAGAGATAGTATATGCTACTTACCTGACGAGTATCGTAGATAGCACAGGGCGACTGGCAACCCTACTACGGCTATGGCCAATACGGAGCCAGCTTCGTCGTATGGAGGGAGACGGTTGAGCTGCCAGTCAGTCGAGCCGCAAACTTCGAGGTCGCTGGAACGTAGTGGAATTTCAAATTTGACTTTGTTTTCCTAGATACATGTTATTTTGAGACGTACGATGATTTGAAAATGGTCCTGTACAAGTGAGACTCGTGTGTCACTGTGCGATCAAGTTTTGTGAATAATTTCGTGCAATTCCTTTGGAACATCGGAATGCACGAGGTACCTTCTTGTCATTTTAGTGCACGAAGATAAATTGCCAGTAACATAGTCATGAAACTGCGAGGTTAATTAAGGAAGAAAAAGGGATTATTTGCACTCTGATCTGGAGCATACAGTACAGTGATTGTTTAATTCATTCGTGTTTTCTGTTTCGTCGTATATATTGTGGAATAGAAAAATATTTTGGTGAGATGATTTTGTGTTATTTGCACCAGATGATATAATATTGATTTCGAGTTTGTTCTTGTTAACTTGTTTGTTGTTTTTACTCGTGATATGTGATTTTGGTGTTTCTTTCGTGGATCTATTTGTGAGATGGGATGGAAGATACCGTGGAAGATAAGGATAAAGAACTTCACCAATGGTAACAAGACTGTCAATAAGTAAAACACTCTATCGAGGAATAGAGAACACACGTATCGTTATTGACAATTTAACGATGAAAATGACAATAGGAGATAAGTCAAGAAGATTTTTTTGAAATATCACGTAAAACCCCCAAGAGGAGAAAGTCCTCGACAATCAGTGAAGCAGCAGAACGATCAGGTGTATGGAAGCGTAACACGAGTTTTCAGGATCTTTTATCCTGTCAGCACGAATCCCAAAGGAAAGTAAAGCGATAGACGAATAAATCGAATAAATTATATTTGGCGACCGAACTTCAGTGGCATCGCAGAATTTCCGAAGAGAACAAAGGATAATTGCATCGTCAAAATAAAGGTGAATAATATACGTAAGGAGAAAATAGTTGAACTTCGCGCGAAGTTAAGGAGAACTTTAACGTCAGTATCCTTTAAGCCGGTGGGCCTTTAGGCCCCGTCTAACAGTACTTCCTCGCGTTCTCTTGCTACGAGCCTCTTTCCATCTCTTTCTCTTACTATCCTTATTTCACTCTTACAGAGCTTCTCCTGCTCTTCCCTTCTTTCTCTCTTATTTTCTCCCCGAGCTTCTCCTCGTCTCCTCCTTTCTCTCTGATCTCTCGAAGAACGGGACCCATACTCGTGGGCCCCCGACGAAACAACTTCCACGACAGACTCTGTGAGAGCCAAGGGTATATCCTGGTCCACGAAAACTCACAACACCAAGAAGACTACTAGTCCCATTAACGCCGAGTCAGCGTATATTCAAATATATGTATAGTACCTGCGAGTATCACGGAGTAAAACCCGTCGGCGCGATGGGTCCGATTCCTCTGTAAACAGGCCTCTTTTGCACCTGCCGGCACACCTCGAGAGAAGGAAGGGAATCCTCCCGCCAACACCCCACGGCCCATCCTGTCATGGGCTTACTCAGATTTTTCGGTTTAACAAAACACTTCCAAGTTTTTTTTTTTTTTCGTACCTATATTGATTCTTGTGGAACGGATTAACGTGCTTTGTGAATTCTATCTATTCAACGAGTCAAATTCTCTCACATTGTCAGCATGTAGAAAGTGAGTGCATATATAAACATCTATCTTGCCAAGAGACTACAGACTGACATAGAATAATCGCCCAAGAAGTCCATATTTATAGTTGCATACAGAAATAGATAGGAATATACAGTGTTGTGTTTTGCATGAATCTTCATAAATAATTCGTTGAATCAGTTTTCATTTTTAACAGATGATTCGTTATATGATTTCTCGAGTAAACTGCCAATTGAATGGATAGATATATTTAAAATATATCCTATTTCCCTCCAAATTATTGTGTGATCCCACCAATTAACGTTATCAACATTCTGTTTGCTAGGTCCTGCCTACTGGACTATCTTTTGGCAATATTTACGATCCATGTGCCTGTGACTAATAAACTTGCCGAGTGTACTGTTAACTGCGAAGACAAAAGGTTCTCAATGCGAGTCTTGGTGTTTTCTTGCATTGGTTGCAATTAACCTGCCAGATCTGTCCATCTGCTTGGTTGGCTGCCTGCTTGTCTGACGCTGCCGACAATAACGTGACATGCGCAACCAATATTAATTTTCTTGTGATACATGTTAAAGTGAAAAACAACAAGAAAGTAAAAAAAAACAAACAAAGGGTATCCGTTCGTTTGGCGTTACTATCAGAAGTGTGTGTTAAGTGTCGAATAGTGATATGGCGATGATCTGTAACGAAATACATGGATAAATCTCACGAGAGGAAGTGACATCCAGCCGACAGGCCAAAGGAGAGATGAAGACCACGCAGAGAGCATTGAGGTGAGATACGATTTTAATTTTTTTTTCAATTTCAATTTTTCTTTAATTGTATCCCAATGACTATTCAAGGATTTTCGAAAGCGTTCTCATCGGGTGGGAATATTCGTAAATTTATTGTGGAAATTGGAAATCGTGCGCGATCGAGCGACAAGATTCCATCTGTTGGCAATCAGACGAATTGAATCGATATAAATCTAGGTGTATCGAAATGGCCGTGAGCAACGTTGGGTTTACGAGTAATCGTTTTAAATTGCGTTTTTATCAAGGGAAGAAGTATCCTTTTATATTTAGTTAGACAATAGGATTTAAATTATCGAGATTGTCAGCTAACCGTTTAATTGAAATGCTAATTCGTTCCTGAGGCAGATCAGGTTGGTTATGTATTTTCTTTACACTTCGTTTTTTCTCTTTTTTCACAACTCAGGGACTGTAACTATCAGTCGACACCTGCTTGACTGGTCGTTTTAGAAGCTTCATAAAATCCTTCATATTGTCCTCGTAAAAAGAGTCGTAAGGCTCAGTTTCTTTTATGCTTACTTTTTTTATTTTTAAATTGACAAAGATCTCAATTGTCCCAGACCCGTATACAACAGAGGGTTGACACCATAGGGAATCAAGATGGAGACCATGGTAAATCGTATCGGTTTTGCTCTAATAATTCCGAGTTATTTTCCTTGGTAGCAACAAACCAAACTTGTCTTCAATGAAGAGACGATCAGCCCGCCCGGAGCGACAAAAGTATGAGAAAGATATGAATTAGGAATAAAAAAAAAGAAGAAAACAAAATGGAAACTCCTTCGAATTTTACGGTTTTGAAAAATGAACGAGATCCTCGATCACTCCAGAAGGAGGTACTTACTGACGCCTACCATGTTGACGTCTCTATTTTGAATAACGGACCAACTGACGATAGTAAACCCTCATTTAGAATTCATGAAGAAAAGCGTGATTCACAATCGGTATCAACTAAACAGATAACTGGCAATCAACAACTTAGCTTGAAGAAAAATAAAATTATTCACGAAAAAGTACGACGTCAGAGGCTGACATTAAAACTTACGAAATTCCTTTTTTTTCTTATGAACTTTCTGAGACTTTTACGATCTCCTCGCTATCTCAGTTCAGTCCTAAAGTTACTCTTGTCCACAACTTCATCGTAGTGTTTAAGCACGCGGAATCCGTTACCGTCTATACGAAATTTTATACGTTGAAAAGTCGTATTGCAGAACGGAAGATCGATGAATAATGCAGGGAGATTAATCGCTCCGGTGAGCGGAAAACTCTACGAAAATGGCCGACGTGGTGGTTAGCAGCTAATAGAAGTAGAAAAAAGCGGAACCAAGAATAGAAGATATAAAAAAGATACAAAACCATTTTTAAAAAAATTTGTAGAAAGTAGAATACGGAAAAAAGAAAATCAGTGATAAACGGGGACTTCGGTTAAAGGAATGGCTTACAAGGAGAATCTTCTTACACTTGTCTATATATATATACTAGGCAATGGATATTAAAATACTTGTAATAACAGTTACTGTCTTATAATCGTCTTACGTGATTTCTCACAATCACTTTAACGACAATAAAAAGTTCGTATGCTCCTTCACGTATCAAGATGTTGTATAGTCGAGCCACCAAATCGGATTTCAAAATTACTTAAACCGGAAATGGTTGAGCGATTTTTTTTCCATTTAAAAAGTATTGAATTGGGATGTCTCAGTGACCCCACCCATTTACTCATGGGTTGAGAAAAATAAAAAAAAGGAAATATAAAACATTTAGCATTGTTACAACTGATTTAACCCATAATTACACATGTACGATCTTACAGACCTCACCAATTTCACATTTTGCTATCCTGTCGAATTTGTTTCCATGTAAATTTGTAATAAATTAAAAAAACCCATTACACAATTATTATCTGATACCTGGTCAAAAAACTCGTTCGAAGAAAGAGCAACGTGAAACTCTCCTATTGAATTATTCTGTTTGTCGTAATGGTCTCGCAATCCAGTTCCAAGGAGTTAGCTCTCATAGACCTTACCTTGTAAATTATGTTCCTAAAGACGGACCTGCGTAGTTAAGGGTTAAGTATACTCAATTAAAGTTTAGTGAAATAATCTTTTACGGGACAAGAAACGATTATTTCCATAACTGAATTGCATCCGGTAAATGTCAAAAATAGTTTATATTCCATATGTCAAAGTCGGAGTCTGATCTCGTAACCCGGACTATAAATATCAAATTTGCTACGATAATTTCATCCTGTTCATTTTTGACCTTTGAAAATACGTCTACGCTTAAATTACTCAAGTATGTCGAAGAACTCTGGAGAATATTCTAGGATCCTCCTGTACAGTACAGACTCGTGTTTCTCTTGGTTTCTCTTTTCTTTGACTTTTTTCTTCCTCCACCTACACCACCTCTTCGACCTACACCGGCCACTTACCCTTTATGCGGCAGTACTACAGTACTACAGCACAGTATCTATACATAAGGTGAATCCATTGCCAATAAATAATTCAAGTAAACGCGTTCTCTGTCCGCTTCGATGTTCCTTTTTTGTATTTCTCATCTACCATATTTATCTCTGTAACGTACGATGCATGTGTGAGGGTCTATATAATATATAATATGCGTCTAGTGCAGTAGGAGTTCGTTCGAATAGATTTCTATTTCATTGCTGTAACACTGAGAGGCCCTAGTAAACACCGTCATGTGCCATAAGGACGCACTCGACAGTACAACGTTGAACTTCATCGATCTCCTGTACATAGATTGACACTTGACATAGTTCACGGGAACGGCTCTCGGGCTCCTGTAATTATCCTGCCCAACCATATTGCAAACGATACTCCTTTGCTGAACGATGAAATTTATTCTTTGCTTCTGAGCGTCCAGGTAATAAGATTGACTAAGAGAGGTCAGAGTGCCAAATACGGCTTGGCCTAGTATCGTTAGATGGGCTTCGACGCTGTATAAGTGGATTAACAAGAGCCAGGACAGTTAAATAAAGAGAAGAGGAAAGAAAGAAAGAGCGAGACAATATATGACTATAACATTCGATTCAACTTACCCTTGACTTACTCTCCTTATAGATGGAATACGTGACTTGGGTTACCGTATCTTAACGTCAGGAACTACGATAGACATCAAATCAAATTTAGAGATCGGTCATATGGGCGATATTTATACGTCTATGACGTTGAAGGATGTGAAGTTTTTTGTTTTTCAGTTATATTTATTCCGTTGATGTCGTACTTGGCAATTAACAATTATTTATCGTGTTCATTGTGAGCAGAGCTTTATGACTTCCCACACTTCATCCCATCTTGCGTCCTTACCGGAAGTCACGTATACCTTGTCCACGCGTGGGATCGTCCACCTCGCAAAGTGGACTTTCCATACGTTCGCCATTACAATGCTGACAAAAGGTGTTTGAAGTTTCCAATGGTTTCAGGTGTCTTTGTCTCTAGGATATATGTATATCCGGTTCTACGTAAATACGGTAATCCCTTGAGGCACACAGGATGAATTAAAGAGTAGATACAATAAATACACCAAACTAGTACATAGATATAGGTCTATGTGGAGCAGGTACTCAAAAGACATAAAATTTGGCGTGTTCATATGTTGTTTCTTTTTTATTTGACAAACGGGCTCTTCGGCAGGATCAATAGATCTTGATTTTCAAACTCCATCTCGTATGGTTAACGTTTTCTTTCTTTTTCGCTTTTTAGAACTTTGTCCTTTACTCTCTCACTTCTTCTTCTCGAAACCACTGGTTAAACTTGGTCTTTTTTTATGCTCTGCGAAATATAGGGACCACCCCGTTTTTAGGGCCCCTAGGCTTCTTGCGAGACGCATCAGTCTAACCTAACCTAACCCTAAGACTGCCTATGCACTTTGGCTATTATAACCGTCTGGCAGAATCGGCCACGCTAGAGAAATACGAAAAGATCCTCGTTAACTGAAGATCGGTTAAAGTCGGCGTTCGAGGTTCGTACGATCAGCTTACTATTTTTTTTCTTGCTTTTTTTCCTTTCGTTTTGCATTTTTATTTTTATGCAGGTTCCACCATTCGCGGTCAGTTTGTCGTAACGTAATTTTAAATTTCACGCAGTTACAAATCGACAAACATCACTAGTGACGAATTACAGTTTCTCTTGTTGAATTGCAAGTGACTCTTTTCTGCATTTTTTTTATATTCTTAGTCGTTCTTTACAGTGCGATGCTTTTCGCGATAGTAATATTCACGAAAGAAATAAATAACTGAGAACCTTCGAGAGTTCTTTGTATTTTACTTTCTCATTCCTTGTTTCTTTGCATCTTCCTTCTTTAATCCCTATTTTTGTCATGTCTCCCGTCTTTTTCCTTTCCCAGGCAAAATACCGGGGCGCCGATCGATCCACCCAACCTCACTCCACCATCACCCCTCAGACCCTGCAGCTTTTACTCCAATAGAGCTTCTCTCCCATATATACAGGTAGCAGAGGGTGCTCTTTATACGCAGAGGAAGGGAAACTAGTATGGCTGGATAACCTTCGCGTTTCATTTTATAAAAACAATACCCACTCGATGGTAGAATCACGAAAATTCCCTATAGCTCTGAAAAAGTGACCGCGAATATTGAAGCTTCATAAAAAATATGGAGATCCTTCGCGAACAACCACAAATAATTTCGGCTCGACGTATCGCGCAATGATCGTTTCATTTGGGAATATTTTTTGTACCTAAGAGTGATTCAAGTATTTTGGCTTTCAAGTAATTTTCAATAAAATAAAGAAAGTATAAGAAAATTAAAAAAAAATACTTTTACGAGCTCTCACGAAGCGGATTATATCCAACCGACGTTATTGCTCATTAAGAACGAAACGAGACGGCGTAGCTGACCGGGGTGAAATCTGCCTTTACGAGATGTCGAAGGTCAGGCCCCATTAATGGGACCGTGCACATGGTACGTATGTACTTGCGATGGTACACGAAGCGCGCTACAGTAGGTGCAGAAGAATGATATACAGCCTAGAGGGAATTGCTTTTAATTGCATAGACCAGTGCCTTAGGCTCAGAAGGGCTCTTGCTGTTTTCCCTCTTATTTCTCTTGTGAAATCCCATGAGATTCAGCTGCGCTTAAGGTTGCTTCGATGTAACAACCCTTGTCCATTCAAAAAATATGGCCGCTTAGCGTGACCGAAGGATCGGCTCCACTTCGAAATTTCATCGCGACCGCGTGCCACACCGTTACGCCATTGTACCGTGGGAATCGGCGTGTCGCGCATACCCATTGTGAACCCGACATTACGCCCTAACGGGCCCGTCACACGATTTCATTTTTTTCCTTTACTCTCTCTCTCTCTTTCCCAGGATCGCGAGCGACTTTCCTATCCTCTTCCTCGCTGTCTTGCGCCATCTTCTTGAAAATGCTCATCCGCTCGGAGTCCTATGACGTCTCTCTCTCTCTCTCTCTCTCTCTCTCTCTCTCTCTCTCTCTCTCTCTCTCTCTCTCTCTCTCTCTCTCTCCCCCT
>JARQTJ010000754.1:257459-290298 GCA_030142635.1 Trachelus troglodyta
TCTCTCTCTCTCTCTCTCTCTCTCTCTCTCTCTCTCTCTCTCTCTCTCTCTCTCTCTCTCTCCCCTCCCTCCCTCCCTCTCTCTCTCTCCCCTCCCTCCCTCCCTCTCTCTCTCTCTCTCACTCTCTCTCTCAATTATTTGCAAACGAATAAAGTGACACCAGGGTCTCAAATTGATTGTCTGTGGTCTACGCGACAGGAATTTACCGAAACTGTCACTAGGACGACAAGATGAGGCTGAGAGTTTGTAAGAAAATAGAAAACAAGATCTCTTAAAGGGCCGGTGAGCATAACCTTAAATTGAATCATATTTACAATTGCTTTCATGTAACTACGATTACTTAACCTATATTCGAATATATCTTTTTCCTTTTATTTTATTCCTTTTTTTTCAAAAATAACCTATTTCTTTTCTTGGCTTCCCGACTCTTGGTCCACCCAGCTACCGTTCGCCTGTGCTCTCTGTCTACTCCTGGGTCGATCGAGCACTACAGCCTTTCGTTAGCGCGGCCTCCCCGGACACACATCGACTACGTAGTACCAGGTAGTGGTATAAAATGACCGAAATTAAAGTTTCTCTCGTTTAAAATTTTATCTGGGCTAAGCATATTTTTATCCGTAGCTGACACACAGTGTAGCAAACATTTCGGTTTCCAGAGACATTCTTATTTATCCTGTATGAAATTCTAGGGATATCTATCTTGTATTCGTTTCTGTGCCTTATCGAGAATTAAATCCGTAAACTTTCTGGGTTCCGGAAGCCAAGAGTCAAGGACGACAGACTAAAAGGCGCCACATGCACTCGTACAATCAATATAGTATAACCTATAATATCAAATTACATTTTTATCATGAATACATTCTAGATGGCGCCATAATCATAAACGGTGACCTTCTTCAAGGGTTTCCGAAGTCCATGAAAATTCTCTCGGTCGTTCCTGCTTCGTTCTGTTTTAATTCCACTAGTAGCACAATGGGTACCCAGTGCATAAAAATCATTGAGACTCCGTGCCGATAATGAAGGTAACAACATTGACCTCGTGGGTCAGCGAACACGCCCTTGCAGTATTCTCGTTTTTGCTTGTTCCTTCGTACCGATCGATGATTGGGCCTTAAGTCATGCTGTATAGTACTCGCCATTGCCGGTCCCAAAGAACTCTGCGCATCCCGAACCTCGACATTCGCAACAGCGCATAATACTACCATAAGGACTCGTTTCTTCGTGCACTTGTGTACTTATTTCGCGATTGATCTCAGCAGCGCAGTCCGGCAATCTTGCCGGTACGTGATCTATAGATCTGCCGATTTCTTTAACGTCACGGAACGTGTCCGTCGTACGACGGCCATCTTAGAATAAGTCTTTTTTCACCTGGACGGCTGATTCAAACTACAATTCTGGTATATACCGTTTTGTCTCTCTCCTTCTTTCTTTCTTTCTTTTTAGAGATTATCCCTAAGGACCACGGTGGAAGCCTCGCGAAAGCTCACTGGAACTTTAATGAAATAATCTTATTCTTAGCACAGCGACGCGACGCGCCAGAGACGAATTTAATTATCCAGCTAGCGCATCTCGCCTGGGAAATCAAGATGGCTGAATTATCATTCGTTTCATTCATCCTTTCTCGCCGACGTTACAATTGCCGAGTGTCTTATTAAAAAGTCGTGCGATGCGTCTCGCGCGAATCCCCATTGTTTGGCAGACACATACGGTATACGGAAAATCCACGGAAGGTGCAACGCAACAATTCTCTTCTCTTTCTCTCACTGTTTACCTGTCTGCCTCTTTATCTTGTTGGAGCGACTTTCACCGCGCTTCGATTCCGCGCTTTGGAAACGCGCCGTGCGAATCCTTTTGTTTCGCTGCGAATGCAAATGCGCCTTCGGGCCATTCCAAGAGCGAGGAAGAGAAAAGGAGAGTTAGAGAGAGATCGTGGGCTTCTCGAAGAGGCATAGAAAGATGAAGAAAGTCCGACGCAAAAGATACAGGAAACGTCCATGGACACAAAACGTATTACGTTTCGAATAAGAATCGAATAATTGTGTTTACGCTTCTCCCACATGTTATCCTTTTTATTTGCTCCTTTCTGCTTTCGTATATGCTCCATTACGATATTTCTATATTTTCTGAGTTACCTATTCCCAGAAGTGCTTGGAGCTGAAGATAATGAAGTTTATCCTACACCGAGAAGTATCAATAGGAGAACAAAAAGGAATATAAGAGAGACAGCCCAAGACAATCGCTCTGAAGTCTGAAGTGCACTCGAGGATTCGAGACAGTAGTCGTTGCGCGCTCAACGAAATAAAGTTTCGGTACAAGGGCTAGATAGTAAAAAAATTCAAACTAAAAGAAGATGAAGGGGGAGAAAAGAAATCACAAATTTAAATTGTCTGTTCACTCTATCAGGCATAGGCACAGGCCGTTTCACAAAAGGCTACGTCGACACACAGCCCACACAACAATATAATGTCCAAAAGTCGTCTTCAAGGCGTCTAATGGCACAGAAGTTGTTTTTAACAAGTCTTATAGATGATTTTTGGACATGTGTGTCGTCTGGGAGAGATACGGATAGAGATAGCATAGGACGTTAGTTTGACTGTATTGCAGGAACAACAGTGCGGTCAGGTCGACAGATGGTAAAGGCGCTATTCTATGAGTTAGTGGGTATTGCCAGAACAGAAATAGGAGGTTGAATAGGAATAAGAGGTGGAGTAGGTTGCGACACGATCGTGGACTACATTCGTTTCAATAGTTCAAGAGTGCAGAGTGCTCCTGGCCCTCGCGCCTCAATAACCGAAGCCTGGAGAACATGGCGAACCGATCTGAACGGCTAAAACGAGATATAGTTTAGATTGAGACTCAACAGCTTTCACTTTTCTGCCTTGTGCCACCTTCTCTTATCTACTCCACTCGAGTGAGAGTCTCGGACAGGATTCAGCTAAATGTCTAGAAGGTAGCGGAGTCACCAGTTCTACAGATAACGAGACTATGAACAATGAAAAAGGTGAACAGAGAGCGGTACGATATACCGTATGGTTATCCTGACATTCATATATGGGTTTCGTCTTTATTTATTTTTCTTTTATTTTTACCTACTTCTTTTGAGTCATTCTCTCCATTTAATATGCACAGTTAGCTTACTCAAGATTATTTTCTTTTTCTCTTTATACCCTACAAACGTGATCCTCCGTTTGGATATAATGAATCTTCGGATAAAGCGAACTCTAAAATTGTTCATTATGTTAATATACCTGGGGCTAATTACCTTTTTTATTCATTTTATTCTGTTTTATTTTTTTTTCAAAATACCCCAGAAATTTTTGCGTCGCAGGATTGATCAAGAGTTAGCGTTGGGTAGACAGGCGCATCTCCATGGAACTGATAATATGCTAAACTTCTGTAGAGAATATTTGGAATGTCGATAACTTTTAAACCCTTGGAGATATCCTAATGATCCGGCAAACATGACTTTTTCTTGAATTCGGAAAACATCTTACTTCCACGAATGGACATATTGCAAGATATCAATGTCAATATAAAGAAAGAATATAAAAAAATCCAGTTTCGTTGTATATCGTGGAACACCATAATCTGTCGTAAAGACCCAAAAATATACTAATTTATGCATCAAGTACGACTTTCAATGTTCGTTGGTTTGTGAATTATTGCTATAATCTTCCTGTTTGTTTGCCCCGAACTGAAGTTTTATTTTTTCGTGTGCGTATTGTACAGGGATGTTTTTTTCGTCTCTTGCTCACGATAATACTTTTCTAAAATAAATTCTACGATATTGCGCAAAATTTCCGTCTTCAAAGAAAAGTCTCGGCGTATCTTTACAAGCCTTCTAAAACGGGACGTCTTGTAGACGCATTTAATACATTAGGTATGCGCACGAATGCAGAGGGTCCCGACTTATGGTACGACACGTTCACCATAGAGGTTGGTGCGTTTCATGGAAACTCGAGCAAGACATTCTTTCCAGGATGGCGTAGGTAGAGAAGTCAGGGGACACGTGCGTACGCATATGCGTCTACCTACATGCATACGTTCAAGTACATGGACTCTCCTTTATTTTATTATGATATACCGGCTATTTATCCATGAATACTCGCACCTGAAGGTTTGCTATGATTTTAACAGTATCTAGCGGGTGCCATTTAGGATACGCATTATGTCGATTCCGGTGTAATATATTTACCAAATGATTCTCCGTTAACCGAGATTTAGGCACTGTCGTTATAACACATACACAATAGGTATATCGGTAACGTTGAATTCTCCCCTTACCTCATTCTATACTTACCAAAGGTATTGTGTTTCACTTTAAATGAATGAAGATAAAAAAAGTCTGATTAATCACCAATATATTAGACATCGCAAGCGTTTTGTAATCAAATTGGTACTGCCAAAGTCCGACCACGTGACGAAAGTGAAAACGAGCCATAATCAAATCGCCAATACCTATAGATTCGTACGGTACGTATACGTATTGTAATATCGTGTGCGTGGACTCTTTGTATTCATGAGACCTTATGTAAATACAGTACAACGTGCGGGGTCCGCCTGGTAAAAATTCTATTTACCGGCGCAACGGCTGGCAGCTCGTCTCCGCCGACTTCGGCATCGATCGGCCATAATCGCTCACGTTCGGCTCCGTCACGGTTAGGACCGGCAGGTTTTCTTCGTTGACTGTCAAACTCGAATGTATTCTTTTATACGTATATTTACACGCATACCTCTGGTTACTTCGTATACGTGGCCTAAGGCCAATAAATGAAGAAGAAGAAGAAGAAGAAGAATATTTATATATATCGCCGGTGTCGTGGCTTCCGCGCACGAGACTTCTCGCAGACTTGTTTATGCCTTCTTCTTTTTCTTCATTCCTCTCGTGGCTTTTTTATTTCTTTTTATTCTTTTTATACAGACTTCGATATACCGACGCACACCTCTTTAACTCTGTCCTTTTTACGATAGCTTTCCTTTGTGTTCCATTATTGGTAGCCAATTCGAACCTCTCTATCTGTCTTTGATCAACTATATCTATATGTAGATAACACATATGCTGGTTTACGAGTAATGGCGTATCTGTAACAGCCTCACTGTTTTTCTCTCCTGAAAGGCATTTCCTGTATCCAAGTTTTCCTTGACATTCTCTCTCCTTTCCCGTTATCTCTCAGGATCCAATGGCTTCCTCTTCCCAACCCCTCGCGTTCTAACGCTCCAATGGACATCACACGCATCACACGCGTGTCCGTATATAGAAATACGACAAACTTGGTTAATCCCTGTTTCGAGTTTTCTTGGCATTTCTTTTTCATGGGTTACGTTGCTTCAAGACTTTCCGGCAATTTTCCACTTTCCTTCCGACTCCTTCTCTCACTCTTACCTTGTGCTATTGGAGAGTTGCTATGCCTTGTACAAATTAATCGCAATGTCCATATCCCTTATTCTACTTTTTGCTCCATTCTTTTCATCGATAGGCTAGCGTAAGCGCGCGTTAACTGAGAATAACCGTAATTCGTTGCATTATGCAGCCCGAAGAGGCACAAGTCGAGGCCACTTACGTATGTACCGTTTATGCTAAGCCTCTTCGTGTCTCTCGGTCTTTTCGCCACTTTGACGGTTACCGTTAAAAAGACATCAAAGGTAGAAAAGAGAGATAGAGATAGATAGATAGATAGAGAGAGAGAGAGAGAGAGAGAGAGAGGCCATAGTATAATTCTCGAGATTCTTACATTAATCTTATTCAAATCATAAGATAAATCACTATATTATTCCCACGTTAGAGCCTCGAGTTTGTCTGAGCTTGGAAGACATTGCGCCTAGGTAAACATTAGCTCGTCCTTTCGTTAGCGTCAGAATATTCGAGTAAGTTTCTTGGAAGTGTGTGCATTCGAGAGTACTCCCACGATCTTCAAATAGCAAGTGTAGAGAACGTATGCCCAAAGGAGTAGCTGAGAAGGCCCGAAAGGGATCCTGAGACCCCGTAAGTGACTACCAGGAAGGTAAGAGACAAAGAGAATTCGAGGGGGCACATTGGGACCCATTGAGATTCGACAAATAAATTGTTAAAAAAAAACCAGTTCACTCGAGTTCTTGCTCAAGGAACTTAACTGCTACGGTCTTATTCCTCAAAAGGGACATTCTCACGATGGCAATGGCCCTAAACGAGAAGACAAACTCGACGTGTGAGCCTGATCTTGTTCGTGCCTTCACGACTCATTGGTAAAACGCCGAGCGTAACAAAGATGGCTGTGGTATTTTCGTATTTAATGTTAACGATAAAGAAAAGAGTCGATAAGTATGTCCCGATGTCTGGTCACGATCTGTGTACGCTTGAAAATGTATGCACACGACTCGGACGCACGACTCGACGAAACTTCAATGCGAATGAGAGAAGTGGGCAAGGTTGTCCCGCGTGTTAATAGGTTAAGGTCACAGTACCACATCCGCGTGGGCCCCATCTCGATTTCCATAAATATTTACGAAACATTAACGTCCTCCCGTAAATGAAGATTGGCGCGAATAGGGTCCCGCTGTATTCTCGGGGTATTAAATCATAATGGGCATATCTGGTTCCTTTGTGAAACTTGGCGTAAAAAATAAATGAACCAGTAGGTATATGCGTTTAACGAGGATTGCCAATGGCTAACAAGTTCTGTCTACGTGGGGCTCAACTGTGGGCGAGATTACGCGAGCATAATAACCGTTGGCTCTTCCTAGTCGGACGCACGTATATGCGTAGATACCCAATGGCGTATTCAGGTTCGAAGTTACTTCCCCTCCCTGTATAGTAGACTCACTCGTTATGGACCAAGCACGTGTGTCACTCGAGTGGGTGTCGTATGTCGGGCTCCGCCGTTGTTAATGGGCCCGCAATAATAAATGATACGATGCGTATCATTTTCTGCTTCAGCCACCTCGGTTCTTCTTCCCGATACTTCGTCTAAGATAGGGTCTACAGTTTTTCAACGGCGGGGAGAGTCCAGAGCAATTTCGGTACTAGGCCCAACTCACGGTACGCTAAGACTCCGGGTTAGACTTTCACTACGAGAGGTCGACTCTCCGCTCCCTTTTTGCCACTTTGAGGACCTTGTTGTTTCATTTTTCTTTTTTTATTTCTCGTTTCGTTCTCGTTCATGCTCGGACTCAATCATCATGGAACACTTACCAGGCCACATCCAGGATCCGAATAAAGGACCTACATGGAAAACCGTCTGACTGACGACATCCCACTCAGTCGCGTCGAACACGTGGGCCGTGCGGCCACTACTTTAATCGGGAGGGATTTACGGTGTGCCGAGCACGCCCGTAGATTTATACCATGGTGCATTCATGGTGTCTTTTTATTTTTTATACCCTTTTTTACAGCGTTCCAACGCTCGTACCTCTCGGAGCGAGTATCTGTGTGCGCGCGCTGAGGTTAGCACACGATCTGCACCAGCTGTGTAGGAGTAGAAAGTTGCTATTGTGCTGGATCTGGTTTTATATAAATAGCCGCGGCACCGCGACTGTGACTACGGTGGCGCCGGCGGTGGCGGTGGCCAGATCGTGCGAATAATAAAATAATAAGGTTTTTCACAAAGAAATCTTAAAAATCCCAACGTCTTTGCACGTAATACACACAACGAAAAGACACGGTCACGGGAACCCCTGCTGTGAACTCCAGTGGGAATGGCGGTAGCCTCAGGGAATCTTTATGGGGACTGTTTATTCTTTTTTTTTAAATATTTTTATTAACACGATATAATCACAGCCGAGATAATGGTCCAAGTTTTTACTATCTCCTTTTTTATAGTCTTCACAAAAGTCAGGTTTCACCAGAAGATTAATGGTATCTGGTTATTTAAAAAAGAACCGCTTTTCCTCGACTAGACGCGTTTTCACGCTTTGACGTCAAAAACAAAAACATTTGACCCCCCCCCCCCCCAACGACTTGTTCTCGTCTATTATTTTGAACGTAACCCGTCCTCGTGATTCAGAAACTTTTCGTGTCCTGTCACTTTATATCTTTTTTAGTCACGAGCCAATTATCCTTTTACGTGAGCATATACCCGCACGTCACTTGTCTTATCAGCTAGTCGGATTCACACGATTATAGTCGACATTACGCCATTGGCTCATTACTGCCGCCAATATGACCGTGTGCTTCCGCGCCAATGTTCATTACGTAGCAAACGCCAGATGCGTGCCGCGCTCTGGTATAACGTCCTCACAATGGCAGAAGCGCTGCGCCCCCTAGAGGTAAACATTATTAAAAAAAAAAGAGGAAGCAAGAGAGATGAGATGAGAAGAAGAGACCGTTCCCGTCTTCTGGTTCTTCTAAATGAATCTACGTAATTTTTATAAAGCATCGCTTTAGCCATAATGGCATCCGTTTACATTACTCTTGCCTTATAAATCGCGATTTCGTACACAAGATCATAGGAATACAAAGAGAAAAGGCGAGAGCCATCAGTGGCAGAGAGATAGAAAGGAGATAAATAAATAAATGAGAAAAGAGTAACACGAGTAATACGTTGAAAAGAAACAAATAAAAATGACGAATACGCGTCTAAGGAATCCCGCTCAGCAAGGCCAAGAAACGTCCTAGCCGCCGGCTATACCGGTGAAATACGGACGCGTAGTGGTTAGGATTGCTCCTTGACTTGACGCGTACTGAAAACTCACCGTAAGACGCCAATAAGTACTTTTAATTACATATAATTGTTTTTATTGATAATAATGCAAATTCTTATACTTTCCTGGCGTTTCTAAATTCTTGCTTAAAGCGAGTTTCATTGCTGGTAGAAAATATCGAATTTCTCTGCTTGGATAAACTGTTCCTCTTCGTTATTGAGCGTACCGTGCATCGAACGACATACGATATGTTTGCATCAGTCTGGTTTCAGCGTGCAGGTTCTCGACTGTGCACGCCAGTATTTGTTTCTATGTTCAAACCAACAAGTTAACCTCGCTAGTCGTAACGTCAAACTGCGGTAGTGCCGATGCCAGTTGCGGCTCACTTCTATTTCCTTTTTTTTCTTCTTTAATCGTCCATTTTTCTTACTGGCTCTGGAGAAATGTATACAGTGTGATGCAGTAGACCGGATAAGACGCGAGACAGGATGCGAGAAGAATCGTTGGGAATTTATTTAACCGAGTAAAACAATATCCGTGGACAATGCGTCCTGTTTATCGAGAAGGAAAGTGTGTCAGGGTCGAGCACCCTCGATACCACTCTAATAAAAAAGAAATAACAGAATCTAAAGGAGCTGTAACATTATTACCTAAGGTAATCGATAATATCAATATAACGCACTGCACAATTTTCATTGTATATTTATTGAGATCGGTAAATAAAAAGTAATATAATGTATGCACTTTCTTCAACCGCAACTAGGCGGGGTTTCACTCCCTTTCGCACCAGACGGCTGACCGGATGTTAGGGGCTGAAGCATACGCCCGGAAGTACTGATGCGCTCAATGCTTCGTTTCCGCTCTCGACCGGTGCACACAAGTATACTCGTATATATCGTTCTTTTCTTTGTAGGTTTCGTAACACTCGCGGAGAAGCTATGTTACGGCCTCCCTGTGTCCGAAAAAAAAACAGGTTCCCGTAAGAGTTTAAATTTTGCGATTGTATTTCTATAAAAAACAAATTTTTGGTCCTTGCTAACATTTCGTAACGTTATTGCGTAATAGATATATGTACGCGTATGAGGTACTTGATACTCCCAATATGAGATTGGTTTGAAGAATTGGGTGTAGTACATCCTGTAAATTTTACACACTCTTATTTATCATATACGTATATATCTGCATCTGTCTAGAATTATATACCGGGTTATTCAGCCCAAATGCACCATCTGATTTTAGCGCGCCCATTTGATTCCTATGGCAAAACTATGTTCAGGCGGTGCGCTTGGACTGAATAACCGGATATATATAATTCCAGACAGATAAGACTGAAACAACTCAAACCCTTTTGCGAACTCCATATCCTTCTATTCGCACACCTGCATCGGCCTCGATAAGCATCTACTACCGTATATTTCGCCATACAAACTTCCCCTAGCGAATTTTACCCCAGTTGCGTTTCGTGCCTCGTACAATTCAGAACAGCACGAATACAGTCGGTTGGGTGTATAAAGTAACGTAAAATTGAGAATTGCAAAAATTATTTAGTTTATATCTGAACTGAAGGAAAGAACTAAATCACGAGGATGAGTATACTATAATTACTTAGCACGTTGTCGTATTAATTATTTAGATGATTTTGTTAACGGTAAATGACTATTAATTACTTCAGCCGTAACGATATTGCGAATTGGAACGCTGCTGAAAGTGTACGCATAAAGTAGATGGCGTTCTGGTGCTGCTAAACTGGCAGATCGATCATTGAAATCTGGTTAATTGCTATTATGGGTCCTGCAGGTTAGAAAGTCGAACCACGTATCTATCGTATCCTGGCACGGGATCGGCGACTGTTTCTTACTTAAACGAGCTGCCATTACGTTTCACGACGCTTTAATTACTTTTATATGCATTACCGATCGGACGGCGAGAGACGAGCTTCGAATTGCTTGCTGTTGGAAATTCTTTTGTCATTTTTTCTCTCATGATACTACATATCCATACTTAGTTTTAGCTCGTATTTCAAACTTGATATGTGAAGTATCAAAGATTCTTATGTATTACTGGCAGTTTCATAAATAAATCAGAACTCATTGTGTAACTCTGTGATCGCGAATAATCAAGTATTTGCATATGCACCTTCATTGCCATTTCCATCAGGACGCGCAAAGCTCAGAAAAACATGGTTACTAATTGTAAGTATCAACATGGAGCATACTACCAAATTCACTAAGTTACCCCATGCATCGAAGTGAAGCTCTGTCGAACAAGCTAAGCGTCGAAAATAAGCTTCCTTACATAGCCGTTGTGAGTCAGACGGGGTTGTTTGAAGAACGAAAGTTTTTTTCCCTCGGTATAGTCGGAAGTAACTAGTTACTGCGTAACGCAATACTTTCGCATCGTAATGGTCCTAACAACGGCTTCAGAACCATCTGCCTTTTATGGCGTGCTACTCACCATCGTTGTCGCCACCTGACCGTAATTCCTATCGGACCTTACCTATGCGTAAAGTCTATATACTGGGTGTTTATTTCTTTTTTGACTTTTTTAATATCTATCTCGGACCAGATCCTCCCTTAGATACTTAATACGCTCGGTTACACAATGGAAAGCGTGCGATCACGGATCCTTCTTCACTCTTATTGAATTTCATCTCTAGTTCGATCGGATAATATTATTCATAAGTAAAAATTGATGTAGCATCTTCCTGAATTCATTGTAGAAACGTGTTCCGGGTTAGAAAATACTGAAAAATATTTCTGGGTCGTATTTACTTATCCTGAGCATTGTTATTCTTTGCTTTAGTCAGTATACAGTAGTCTATAGTGTCACGATACAACTTTATTCTGTTCTTGCGTTACTCTTGAAGAATTTCAAAGAGTTTAACCACGTCGAATGCTTCTTTCAGTTTTAGCTTCGACGAGACGTCGATGGAAAGCAGCCCCTTGGCGACCGTAACCGAAGGACGAGTCACGGAAACTCTAAGTGATATCTCCAAGGATCCGGAAGAGGAAGTGACGTCATTGGACGAAGCAAAGTCCGTAATTGCAGCTTTGAGGGCGAGACAGAGGGCGCAGGCGCACCAGATGCTCGCTTGGCGGAGGACACTCAAGCTACAAGTTAGTTTATGCTCCTGTTCGAAGATCAGCGCCCCAATGTCATATGGCAAAAAAAGAAAACGGGAATAATTTTTAATTATTATCTTTTGCACTTAGCAAAAGGACAAGTACCTAGATCGGTCGGGATAAGCCTGTTTAATATTAATGTGATTGCTGGACAGTAGCTGCGAGCTTTATTCATAAATAAGTAGCCTGGCATAATCGAGCCTGGCTTTCCCCACGGCAGCCATTTATGCGAAACAATGCTGCGAATAATGGACTCCTTATAGGAAGAACCGAACCAGACGGGGACTGTCCATGCTAAGCAGGCCGGATGTTGCGTATCTGGTTGAATAGCATAGCGAATAACGATGTGTGTGACACACTGCAATTTAGAACGATCGATATATCTTTAATCCTAATATCTAATTCTATAGGTAAATCTTTTTTTTAATATTTCTGTTTAGGAGGACCTAGTCTCAAGATTGACCAGAGAGAAAGCCGAACAACTTAGAACGTTGTCCTCGCAGTTGTTACTTTTCGAATCGAGACTCTGCCGGAAGCAAAAGGAGATCGAAGCCAGCCTTAGTCAACGAGAAGCCATTATTCTGAGGCAACAAAAAGTCATTCGGCAACTTCAAAGTAGATTAGCCGAACGAAACTCGGGAACCCGAGATTCCCCGCCATGCGATGCACTCGATAGATTAGACAGCCTTGGTGACAGCGATAGTGCTGTCGTTCTAGAGGAAGCTGCTGATGATCCGGCCCCACTTAGGTATTTCAATTATCTGGAAATCAAATGTCCAAGTGCCGCTACAGCTTTTCCTAACGTGTTTTGTATTTCAGGTTTCGTTCGAATATCACCGACGTCACGGTGATTCGATCTGTATCCGATGCTGTCGAACCATCCAGCAAGTATTCCTCCATGAGACGCTGTAATGGGTTCCTGAGGCGGCCGGAAATTCTGGAAACTGTGTACTCCGTGGAAGAAGATGGCGACAGCGAGAACAATCAGGATCCATCCGAGTCTACTGAGAATTCCGAGTACGAGGTTCGAAGAGGCAAAAGCTTAGGTACTGGCAAGGGGAAGCTTCAGGATTTGTATGGAAGTTTCGAGAGACTCGCTCAGGAAGCCGATTCTCCACCTACTGAAAGGCCCAGAGATGAGAGTCAGCAGGCTCAGGTACGAAAACATATTTTTTATATATGTAATATGGTTAATACTATGAGAAGTGTCCATGAGGTCATTTTTAATTTTTTTCTTAATAACTGTAATCGTCTTGCTTGCAGGTTACGTATAATAGGGTAATGAGTAATCATCGTTCAGTGACAAAACCAAAAGACGTGAAGTACAAGAGGATAAATAAGGCTAAATCCAAGAGCCTCGAGGAGCTTCGCGGGAGATTGAGAAATTGGGTAGAAAAAGGAAATAAAATAGCTATATCGCTCGATCAGTCGTATGCCTGAAAAATCGCGAACATATATATACCTATTATCGCTAAATTATTTTCCTCATCTAAGCACATTATAAACGTGTGAAAATAGAAGAGCGATGACAATTGCCAGAACTTATTAATCTAGTTCAATAAAGTCGATTGGTGTCAATCACGTTATCGACTTGCTCGTTGTTGTTTCTTTTCTTTTCTTTTTGACTGTAAAACACGTCGTTACAAAAATTTGATGTGCGACGCTAATAGAGAATGGTTTCATTGAAATTTTTCATTGCTCCATGTGATATTTACTGTAGTTTTCCGACTAATCGCGCCTAGATAACGGAGAGGATAAAGGATATCGATTTGTCAATCGATCATAAGAAAATAACAATCGGTTAGATATATGGAAGATCGAAAAGATATGTGATATAATTTCTTTTCTTTACCTGTGCAGCAGCGGTTATTTAGTGTTTATAATGGTCTATCGTATGTATACTTTACAATCTGTTATTCACAACAGGAAGCGAAGAGAGCCGAAGATACATGAGATGGTAATCGGGATCTCGTTATTTTGTAATCTTTGTCTATCGTTCATATTGTGCAAAAAAGAACTCAAATTGTGAAGCGCAAAAGGAAAATGAAAATAGCAGGAAATAAAAGAAAAACGTTAGCACTGCCACTTTTGGGCGTTTCGAATATTTCTTAGTCTGTTTATCATTATTATTATTATTTAAAATTTGATAGCAAGATATTTTTTATTCCTGTTGTTTGTGTACTATCAATATACTATTTTGATCTTTCTTACATTTAATTCTTTACGAGACTAAATGACGGCCTGATGATTACGCGTAACACGTGGCATCGAAAAAGTGGCGCTTATCATTAAGTCAAAAATCCCTTTGGTCAATTACAGTTATTGCAGAATAATTACTTAAATGTGTCAATAAAATTCTGAAGAAATAGATAAAAGAGAAGGAGCTAAGCTCAATTTATTTCGAAAGAATAATCATACTGTAACGATTTTCGACTCGGCTTTTTCGTATCTTTTTTCGAAATTGACTATTAAATATTAAGGAAAATGTAAATGAAGTATTTTAAATCGGCGCCAGGCCCCAGTTTGAATCGCAACTTCATTGTTCGCGTAAAGGCATCATTTTCTCATCCAATATTCATTTCCTCTATTTCGGATTATCTCTCGTTGATGAATCGAGGGGAAGAATAAAGGGCTATAATGCTCGTGTGTACCTAAATTCGAATACGTATATATAATTATATACTGATACGTAAATATATTTAAAACTATATGTGATGTTTTGCATTTCTCACTCCGCAATGATTGCCATTCTATAAAGACCCACTCGCATAGTATATTGTATAATGATCCTTAGTACCAAATAATTTTGCGGAGTATTTGATCCTGATGAACTGTTACATATATCCTTTCTCTTTTTTCTCTTCTAACACACTCCCGGCGACGGAGTATTAATGAATCTGCGGGTGAGAGTAAATGACAATCCGTATTTTTCAATTATGAAATGCGATACAGTAGGAGTGCCAGAGGGATGGGTATGTCGATCCCAATTCTCCTCTTATTTTTTGTAAATATATATAATATACTATATAAATTGCACTGGCGCGTATTATTTTTGAGGTGCCCAATGGAGATAATGAAAAAAAAAATAAAATAGTGTCACGACGTCTTTAAAAACTGTATAAATAGATAGCTAAAGCCTTTTCTCCCCTTGGACATTCGTAATTGTTAATTCTTTATGTTCCTGTGGCCAAACAGCCATCGAGCGATCTCTTGAATATCATATACATATATACATACATACTTGGACGCATGTACATACATCCTGATACTAAACACCGAAGAAAACAAATACTCGCATGAATTTTAAAAATATTCGTTTCAAGGAAAGATTTTTTGTTATTGGGTCGTCAAAGATGAAGTTTGTAGTTATCAACCAACTTTGCCTTTTTTCTACAAATTTTATCCTAGGCGACCCAATATAATCGGACTATCCGTTCACGGTATATATCATATATGCTAAATCAGAGGAAAAGATATACATATATATATACTAAAGGTATATATGTACATGAGAAATTAAAAATTCTGTGAACTTCTGCGTGACTTTGCAATGCTAAACATTAGAATAAGCAACCGAGAAGATGCTAGTAAAGAGGAATTTTGTGGGACTTTATAACTGACAGATACTGAGCACTGTAGATACAGAAAAGATGCTGAAAGCAGGGCAAAAATTCTGGAGGGGGTCTTTATGCCATATATAATACTTCGTCTCAGACATATAAATGCACCTGCGCAAGAAATAATCCTCTTTACCAGTATATCCTATGTGTAGCGAGTGTATCGGAGCGAAAAAGAGATTATGCAAGTCGAATAATAACTTTAATTTATATGAAATGATATAACGTGTATGCCGTTGCTTTATTAGCAAATTCGTAGACTGCTATTGATATTAATAATTATTGTATTATTTTAATGAATTAATTATTATTGAATCACGAATAAATTATAGTATTGGAAACATGGACTGTTTTTTTTCTGGCAAAATTCATTGGTTTCTTAAATGAATGTTTTTTAATCCTGTTATGATATACTGATTTGAGATAGATGATGTAAGTCAGTGTATTTTGAAGTACAGTCAATCCGAAACAAAGTAGCGTGGTCGTTGGATTTTAACGGAATAAATCAATTTTAGTTGTAATTTTATTATGAAGTGAAAAGTAAAGCAATCAAAACCATCTCTTTGCATAGCGGGGTGTCGGCCATTGTAGTTTAGTCCGTTGTGGGGGATATATCTCAATAAATACAGCTTGCATCTCCCGAAAAATTACAAGTTATAATTAAATATATTGACACAAATCGTTGTATACTTAAAGAAAAATTTGTTTTATGGTTTTATGAGAATATAGTTAAATTTGGTAGAATGCAAACCGGCAACCGGTCACTGCAGGATATTAAAGTTTACATATATATATTTCTCTTCTGCATAACCATGTGCTTGCGCATTAGATTGTTTGGTAACGCAAAATGGTTGTACCAATGAAAAGAGTCGTTACATAGGGATTATTTGATTATTTTAGGGACCCCAGGGGTCGCTGGATGCGCTTCTAGTAGAATTTCCGATATAGGGGAAAATTACACGTACCACGGGCGTCATTGGAGTCGCTCTTTTCTATTACACGTCGTATTTATAAAACTTTTGAAGGCTCTTGCATTCGCGGACGTCTCAACGGATTCCTATTTTAAAGTCAGGACATATTTATGAGTGAGTAGTCACGCGAATTTCCATTTCTAGTGATAAATCATTGGTGGTCGCGTAACCACAAATCCACCGTTTTTGCTTTTACAACGATTCAAACAAAAATTAAAGTTGATGTATCAACATTATTCGCATTAACCTATCATTTTCCATGATTTGATATTGACAGTGAAACTATGTGTACATGTTTGGTGGTAGATTTATTAAATTTCACATGAAACGCGATATTGGCTTGGGTTACGCTACGATTTTGTATCGTAACATGGAGGAACATAAGTACAATGCAACAAAATTTATTAAGTTGTACCTTGTATGGAAATAAATTAATTTTTGTTCTAATTGTGTATTGCATATGCGATTTGTTTATAACAAATAGAATTTTCTAGGCATGAGGCGCAAAAGTGAGAGAAACAAGGGAAAATCTTCACCAGAGAAGAAAGCAGAGAAACCCACACGTAAGTCTGCTAGAAGACGAGCCAAAAGATCACCCTCATCATCACCAGAACGAGACACAGTTGAGGATAAACCATTGAACAGTCCTTGCACCAAAGAGAAGGCTAATGAAAAGGAATCTACAATACAGACTCGATTACAATCAAAAGAAATAGGAGCTAATACAATGGATGAGACAAAGATTGCAAGTACTGGAGAGTCATCTGCAGCTGCTGAGAAAACCCCAGAGGAAGAAGATGGCAAATCAGTCTGGAAAGTGGCTAGAGCGGATGCCTCGCCAGGGGAGATACAGAAGCTTAAGCTATGTAGACAGCGCAATACATCGGAGACATCAGAGAACTCTGTAACCAGGAAAAGATCGAACAAGTGGCAAGAAAGTGGTGTAGGTGAGGAGGAGGAGGTTGACTCTTCCAATGAGCGACCGGGTCCTCGTGAGAGGTCATCCAGTGGCAATAGAGAGGTCGAGGAGCCCTCCTCTTCACACCCAGGTCAGGATTCCAACGAAGAGGTAAGTGCTAGGAAGGAGATCCTGTCCGAGACCACTTCAGCCAACTTGTCTGATGCTAAACCAAACATAGATCGGCAAGGCGATACGAATGAGGCAGGTTCCGCCGAGCTAAGCATTGATCGCGAACAGTCGCCAAATGCAAACAACGAGACCATAGACCCAAATTCGATTGGAGGTACTCCTAAGGAGCCGATGCCACAAGTGGAGAAAACATCTGATGTGGAACCCAGCGTAGTTGAAGAAAATCAGAGCAAGACAGAGCAAGAGGACCATTTGCGCAAACAGACAATTAGCGACGATGAGAAGGTCGAGGAAAGTCGCGCTGATTTCTCGCCGAATTCCGGCGCAGAATCAGAAAGCAAAACGACTACAGCGAGATCATCTCCAAGAACACCCTCGCGCGCTGGTCGTAGAAAGCATCGCAATAAGTATCACGACTCCTCTAATTCCGACACACCAGACTCGGAAGATGAGACTTCAAGTGAACGGAAACGGAAAGAGTCTGAGACTCGCGAGGATAAGCAGGATGTTGAGGATGCATATAAGGATAGAACTTCTTCATCGCCTGAACGCAGGCTAGATGCATTCATTACGAATAACAATGCCGACATGGAAACAGAACCATTTGATAATACTAAAGAGAAGTCGGACATGGAAGCTGATAAACAAGAGGACATGGTTCGTCCAGAAATCCAGGCGCCGCTAAAACCTGTAAAAGTCAACTTGAAGAGATCATTGTGAGTAAAGAATTTATTTTTATTATAACATTTATACAGTATTATCATCAAGCAATAAGTCAGTATTACCTTTACTGTATTTCTTCTCCTAGTTCGGCAAGAATATCAGTGGATGCTGAATTAAGGAAGGAAGCCAACGATAGTAACGTCGACAATGATTCAGCAACTCAAAACAAGGTATTTTTGTAATAATAACATCTTTTATTTTTAAGGAGGTATTTACTTTAACTTTTAAATGAATTTCGAAATGTTAGCATATATTCTTTTTCAAGTTCTTAATTTCAGAACTGTAAAATACTAAGGAGGAGTATTATCAAGTATTTAAAATAGAACTTTGCATTCTAATTATAATTAAATACCATGTCTTACGCAAGTCCTAGATGTTCATTATTTATTTTCAATAATATTCATGTTTATTATTAGAGATCTCTGTGAAAAAAAAGCTTTCTACATTCAGAAGTTTTTAAAAGTTAAATTGATTAAATAAAATATAAGGCTTATCGGTACATGGGGAAACGAATGAATACCAAATTTTGTAAAACCGATATCTACAGATATGAGATTGAAGGTGTCAGATATAGTAACTATACGCGGTGCGTTAAACAAATTATCTCGTTACTGTTCTCATCTTTAGGAAATAAATTTCTCCATGTCTGTTTCGTGACTGGCTTGGATATAGTGATGATTCCTTTTTTATATGAGTAGCATTATGTGTTATACGCATATGATACAGATTAAGTCACTTGCAAGAATATGCCAAATCAAATTACATTGATATTTTTCGTGTGAATATGTATTGTACTTTATATGCAATGAACTATAATTTATTTGATAATGAATTTTTGAATACTTAAAGAATTTAGACATCAAGTTTTTTTAGTGAATTGATTTAAGTTTTCATGTTACTAGTTTACAGAGAGTAGTATTGCTTAACTGGGAATTTTATAAAATTTGTTTATATACTTTTCTTGACCGTCTAAGAGTTCCTTGAATAAAATAATACATTGAACATCGGTCATAATAGCGCGATAGTGATTGACTACGACTCGGGGTGTGTTTCGTAGCTCACTGCAAGTGCTTTGAACAATATTCTATCCTCAGATACAATAAGTATAAAAGAGACACAACGATGTTCGTAGTACTTGCAGAAGGTTGTGAAGCACACACTCTTGGATGCTACATATCCTTATTGTTCAAACTGTTAAATTCGAGAAACTTAATATCTTTTTTAGTATATCTATGAAATAGTCTGATTTCTTAGCTATAAATCCCCTAGAATGTATAATTATATAGTATCTACAAGTTATTTATAACTTTCAGGAGAACAATGCTGTAAGTGATCAATCAGATGGAAAGTGTATTCCTCGTAAGCGTCGTTGGGGTACATCACTTTCTACTGATGTGACTCCAGCATTTTCAGTTTCCACAGAATCTTTGAAGGTAACAACAACCCCATCGTTCATACATTTTCATATTGTTTTCATTGTACAGAAATCTATTAAATACTGTTTTCTGTTTGCAGGCACTAGTACCTGGTGCGAAACCACTACCTATAAACGAGGTACGTTTGTCTAAGGATGACAATGAAGACAGAGAACGTCGCAAGGATCGTGACAAACGTCATATGTCTGTAGACAGCGTTGGCGACTATAAAATTCGTGAAGATAGCACTCAGCAGAAGAGTGATTCCACGAAGAAGGCTGATTTAAAGATGGAAAATCATATAGGTATTTATATATGCATTGAGTAATGTTTACTCTGCGAGGAAGAATCAAATAATTTACTCTTTTAATTGTCTATTAATAAAGCAGCCAGACGAAAAATATCTATCGTAAAAGATGCACCACTAACAAAGTCACCGAGTCCTCCAGCATCTATACCAACTAGTATACTCCTGATAAAGAACCTCGTACGACCATTCACCTTAAATCAGATCAAGGAACTTCTTTCACGTACTGGAACAATCATCGAGAATGGTTTCTGGATGGACAGAATTAAATCCAAGTGTTTTGTAGAGGTAAGTGCAAATATTCGAAATGATTGTATTATATTCCTAAATTTTTGTATCTAATTATACTTTCGATATATTGTGTATAGTATGCTAATGAGGATCAGGCCTTCGAAACCAGGCAAGCTCTTCACGGTATATCCTGGCCAGTTTCCAATCCTAAAAGACTACACGTCGAATATGCAAGCAAGGAGGACATGGAAGCGGCGCGCGAATCATCCAAAGATCAACCACTATCTCGCAAAACTGAGCCATTACAACCAGCGGATACTTGGCAGCAGGATTGGAATCGTGATGAAAAGACAAATGCCAATACTAAGGTAGAAAACTACTCCTTACCAGTCATGCTGAATGCGACCTGATTATTGTAGTCGTATGTACGATACATAAATAATATCATGCATTTATTTTGCAGGTGATGGTTGTACGTGAATGGGATTTAGGAAAAGAAGACGGTCAGCAGCATCTCAAAGAGAAGGAACGTGAAAAGAAGGAAGCTGAAAAGAAGAGAAGACAGAGAAGTCGAAGCCCCGCGCTGGAGGCTCATCTCCCAGCATCTGCACGTAAATTTAAGAAGAAAGAGGATGATCCTCCTCCGGCGAAGCTTCTAGATGATCTCTTTAGGAAAACTAAGGCTACTCCGTGCATATACTGGTTGCCTCTGACCAATGAGCAGGTATGAATAAGCTACGAATTTGATTGATTTACAACTAATGGTGCTTAGAGTTTGACTCTTTCTGAATTTCAATTTCAATAGATCGTCGTCAAGGAAGAGATGAGAAGGCAACACATGGCTGAACACGCTCGCAGACTCGAGGAGATGAGGCGCGTTGAGAGAAATAGGGATGGTGGTCGTCGTCGTCGTAGCCCTCGAAAATAAATGTAAAGAAGCAAGACAGAACACTCACATACACATGCAAAATATCCCTCTATTATTACAGAATATAATACCCACCGTCACGAGGAAACGTGTTTCAAAAAAGACGTCTGAAAGACCCTGACACCAATTGCGAAATGAATGTGCAGACTGTCTCGGGAAGATTGACGACGCAAAACGGACAATGACGCATTGGACAAAAGAGTGACGATGACAAACGTGTTACTGATTGTTCAACAAATTTAAAAAGTTATTTGGTCAAGTACTTGGCAAAAAACTAATTCTTTCCACTTTTCTTGTTTTGTGTTCTTTTCATATTAATTGTCGAATCGTTTTAAATTTAAACGAAATACATTGCTCCTATTTTATGTTTAACGAGGATCAATTTCCTCATTCTGTAATAGAAAAACTGAGTCGTTTTTTAATTCGTTTTTGTTCTGTATCATCGACATGCTATTTTGACAGTGCGAACAACATTCTCGTGAATTCCTTATCCTGTACATCAAACACATCCCATCCTCGTTTTTTTCAGGATTAAAGTGTTTCTTCCAGGTCAACAAGTTTTGCCATTTAGTGAGTTGGAACTAAGTGAAATACTAGATCTCACGCGGACTGTCTTATCGTGGACTATGTATGCGGTGAACTTCGATGATTGTGCGTTATGTGCTTACGCATTTTCATTTCACTTTGAAAATTTTCTCTACGAGATACTGCAAGGATGAAAAATTACAGGGAGAAAAAGGCAAAGGATGATTTCTTTTAAGAGTTCAAATAAGTAGAGAAATAGCAAGAAGAATCTGCGAGTGAAAGATGAAACATGAAAAACGCTGTGTGCGCGTGGCTCAACGCGAGTGCTGCTGATTAAATTCAACGTACTGTAGGACATTTTGATTAAAAATAAAAATAGCATTAAACGGAAACAAAACTGAAAGCGAATTGGGAATCATATTCAACAATAACTGGTAATAAATTTGTACTGAGGAATTGTTGTGGTTAGTCATGTTTCACGTTGTTCAAACATTTCTTAAAAAAAAAGTATATGTATTCTGTACTTGATTGTTTCCCTTAATGACAAAATGTCAAGGAACAATGGTGACACGAAAGTTTGAACGGCTTTTCGTATTTTCATTTACGTGAGGCGATCGACCGAAGCAACGCTGCAATTATTTAAGTGATAATCCACGCATAGACATCGCACTGCAAATGACATCTTGCGATGGGAGAACGTTATACTACTATTATCGATAACAATAATATAATCCAAGAACAAAGAAAATTAAATTGTATATTCACGTATTGATTTCACGAATGCCTACCAAAATAATTGGGTGGCTCAATTAGAATGTGATTCTCTTAGAAAAGGCATATTAATTAATCAACATGTCCATGTCTACTGCACGGAACCATCCCTTTGTATATATAAAAAGAGCTACTATTCGGTATTCCACGAACAATAAAAATGCAGATGTGATGTGTAAGATGATCAATAAATCATACAAAAGCTCGAGTAATGTATCTGCGATTATAATTTCATTCCTTTTTTGTCGTGAATTTATCTTTTCCTATGGAAATACATAATTTATTTTATTTAAAAATTAGTCATAACTTAATAATAATAAAATAGGACAAAGCCTGAACCACATTGAAATATGTTGGTTTCTTTTATTTCTGTGCTATTCCTTTGTATTTATTATGCTGTATCCAATTTTAAAACTTTAAAAATCGATAAGGTGTGTATTCGTTTTAGTTATCCTTAAATGAAATACCTTTGCAATTGTTAAAGTTGAGGGTTTAACAAGATAGATTAGGAGCTATTAATTAATAGTATCATTCGTTTATAATTATTAATGGCCAATTTGTACAAACAATCTTTCGCCCTTCCTGTCTCTCCATTTTATCATTTGACAGTAGAAGTCAGCAACATTTTTGAAAATAATACTTTCAAAAAGTGCCAAGCCGACTTTACACAAGTTTTTATTTTGCATCTTCGTGGGACTTGATTAAAAAACAGTATAACATGGAATCAATCGTGACAAAATTGGTACTAAAATTAACGAATAGTTGTGTAAAACGTTCAGTGTATATACAGGTAGGCTGCAATATCAATGATACATTCAGGGGACTAATATTTTAACCCGTAGAAAGATATCTCAAACAAAAATCACTGCTTTCACAGCCCAACTATAATTCGTGTCACCAACAATCTCAAATCATGAGCATGCTGCATTCGCAATATTTCAAATTACATGATGGTAAAAAGTGAATCCATGCGCATTTCTCATTTCTTCAAATAGTTATTTTTACAAATGCATGATTCATGCTTCTTCTTTATATTTTTCTTGAAAATGATGAGCGTGTTTTAGCCCGGTCAGTGACATTTTTTTTCACCAATACACTGTATCGATATAATTGTCTATGCGTGTTTAATCAATTACGGAACTTCAATACGAAATATTAATAACTTGCAGTTCACATGTTCTATGCTGAGCCGTTGCAGTAGATTATTTTTATGCCACTTTACCTTAATCATACCACACATTAGTTTAGTTTTTGTCGGATGTCTTCTACCTCCCATATTTTTTGTTTGAATGTCATTTAAATTTCCCGAAAAGTCGATAAAATGGACCCACCTTGCATTTTAATCGACTTTAACTTCACTGTAAATTTTTCGTACAAACCAGAAACAAGCGAAGAAACCGATGGTTCCTGAAATCAAAGTTATATGTTACTTAAAATATATCAAAATATGTCTTCGTTTCTATTAAGCATAACGTAAAACATTGTGTAATCCTTACCTGTTAACAAGAAAAACAGGAATACCATGATGAGCGTGTAACCGAAATAGAGGAAAGTCGAAATTCCATCTTCTATGTTGAGTTTTGTAATGAAATAGTGTATACAATATATTAGAAGATAGAAGGCTGCAAAACCAGGTGTTAGGAAACTTCGCCACCACCAATGATAATCCTGGACGACAAAAACAAAATATTTATAAGAAATTTCATTTAATATAATAGATATTAAGAAATCAAAGTGATACTTGTTGATATTTCTCACCTCTGCACACAGATGGAAGTAACACAACAAAATTGTTGTTTCAGAACAAGTAATGACAAGTATAAGGAACACCAGGAATAAGAATCCGAACATGTAATACATCTGACTGGACCTATGCGATAAAATAGATAGTAAAAAGTTTATTGAAACCAATGAAATACCAATCATTATTATAATTATCATTGTTTTTGAAACTTATTACCCTTTCTAATACTTACCAAAGAGAATTGAGTATGAAGAAGAGTTGTATGAATATACAACCAAAGGGAAGTACACCACCTAGTACTACACCAGGTATGGCCTGTGTATAAAAACTCTGTTCTGGTATCTGTCGCGGTATCTGATTAGTTCTTACAGGATGTTCCAAAGGCTAAAAAAATAATTATAACGACCATGTCATAAAATCAGTAATCGAACACTATACACACAAAAAAAAAATATATATATATATATATTGTAAAGAAAGAAGATTCTCTTAATAATAAAGATTGAAAGATGCTCTAATTGTAAGGTACGACACGATCTTTCGCATACAATTGACTCGATATCCTTTCCAAATTTCCCGGGACTACGCAATACGAAATGAATTCAAATTAGCCAAACACCGGATGGGCGCCAGGCGCATCGTTGCGTCATGATGCATAAAAGAACTCTCCGGCAAATATGAAAAGAGGTCCGATTAGCAGGAACAGAACGGAAGGGTATAGTAGAGGAGCTGGGTCGACGCTGATGTTAAATAAGGGAGAGATAGAGGAAAAGATAGTGAGAAGAAATTCAGATTGAGAACCCATGAAATTCAGTAACAGAAAACATATAACTTAGGGGCATATTCCGTAACTGAACTACGGTTGCGGTTATTAAATTTCAGCTAATTGCATCGATTGATTTCAACTGCTGGCAAAAATCAATCGATGTCATTGGCTGAAATTAAACCGTTTGCGATCAGCAGATTTCGCTCTTGGGAGTACCAGCAGGTCGGAGCAAACCTAACGTTTCGCAGTTACTTTTCCGTACAGGATTTAAAGTTAATATATAGACTTCTACGATGATTTAAAAATGTCCCCGCTACGGGGACAACGATCGCAAAGGTTTAATAACCACAACTGTGGTTCAATTACGGAATATACCCTCAGATTAACAAAAAGACAATACGTGAACTCACGAGACGCGTGGAACACGGATTCATTTAACAGTTCTCCGGGGTCACTGAGACATTAGTCTAAACTCAATAAAACATTTCGAAAATACAAAAAGTAATAACAGAAGGCACGGAATCTTTCCCTGGCTGACGAAACGCGAACATTTCCTACGCCGAAACCGGGAGGAATGAAACGAAACAAACCTATACATGCCAATTCACGGAAGCTAAGATAGAAAAGATTTCGCCATTTAGACAAAAGCGTTTACCTAAGCATTACATTTCGAAACCGCATGAGAGACAATTACTTAAGCGAGACCGGCCAAGACGATTAACGAAAAACGAATGGCGACACGCTAGCGAGATCACCTCGGGCACGGTCTTAGAGTATAAAATAGTGCTCTTTTTGGTCAACCATCGTCGCGGAAGAATTACTCATAAGTATTGTTACGCGGAAATATGGAAGCATGCCACTGGACTCAAAATATAAACTTTAAAAAATTACTTTCAATGCGATATATCACCAATAACCCTTCACGAGAAAGACGCGATAAATTCGATAAATAATTGTCGGAGCCTTTTAGTGATCGACGATAAATCCCGTTTGTAGTCTAAATCGGCGGTATTACGTCACGTTTAATTGGTTGACCCAGGATCTTTAAAACTGTCACTAGCTCGCTGCCATAGCTTCGGGATGTCCAGGTTGCTCTGGTGGTGATCTTCATCCAGACCAGGTCGGGACCGCTAGGTGGCGGAGTTCATGAAACCTCACGCCGGATAAAGCTTCTGCTCCCCATACTCTTCGATACCGTTGATGCTTTTCTTTCGGGACATCGGTACCGGTTGTAACGAGAAGAAGGAGATGGTCCAGGGTGATACCTTCCTCAAAGCCGACGCCCTACTCAATTCGGGAGTTGTCGACGGTGGGGTGGAGGCGTCTATTGATTTTGGATCGTTCCTCCACTGTCCCAGCTGTAGTCTTGTGGCGATCTTTCTCCAGCGACGCGACGATGTTACATATTGTGGCCGAATTTGTACGCATGAAATGGTTTTACAATAGAAATTAACCTAATGTTCGATATTTCCAAAAATTGTGACTGGAGTTCTTGGCCGGTAATTTGCGTAACGTGATATTATGGGACGGCAATACGTGATAAACACGACAGTCAATCTATTTCAGACTCGTGACATGAAATAACGTCACAATATATGTATACACGCACGCATACACAGTGGAATTAATTTATAACGACATTCAAGGAACAGGGAAATGTCGTTGTAGTAAATGGACGACGTAATAAGCAAAATGAAAACCCCATATGAATCCCATAAAAGCTAAACTTAAGGGTGCAAGTAGGATGCAATATGCGATCGATAGTTATAAGCGAATTTGTACTAACGTATTTCACTGTACGACGTTTGAATCTTATCAGGACTTTCAACAATAAGTAAATATTGTCGTGTGAGCGTTATTACCTAACAGTCACTAATTTCACTGCGATGACCATAAATATTATTATAAAACTTAATAAACTTTACCCTTTTCCTGAATCCAAAATATGCGCCAATAAATGTCAATGGAACAGACACGCAGAACCACAATGCCAATAATGCAATCAGGGTGCTAAATGGTACAGCTGCTGAACTACCCTTAGCCCAGAAGATCAGATTCATTATGAAGAAAAGACTGAAGACGATTCTAGATCATAAAAAAAGACATGTAGCACAACTTCCAAGATTTCCATTTTCTGTGAAGAACTGTCAAAACGGTACCCTGGACTCAACATAGACGTAAGCAGTACATTGGATTTCCATTTTTCACCACCAAAACTCTTGTAGACACGTGCAGATACATAACCGGCTGCAATACCAAGACACACGTACAGAACCATTGCACATGTCATCAAAGCTCCTCTATTGGCAGGTGACAGAAATCCAAGACACGCAAAAGCTATAAAAGTCAAAATCAATGAAAAAATCATTTATAGTTATTTCTGGGATAAAGTTCATGTTTTAAATAGACTAATTTACCTAGAGTAACAAGCGTCATGAAAAATACTTGAACTCCTGAACCCAAAAGAACAGAGAGTAACATCCCTTTTCTTGGTGGTCGAAATATATCGCCATGCACCAATTTCCATCCAAATTCTTCCTGCGCATCCTCACCAGATTCTATCTGGAAGTAGGCCTGCGTTATACCAATACAGACAGATTGAGAAATCACTATTTACACAATATATATATTAACTCTTGTACGAATTAAGGACAATTCGCCATTACCAAAGTTAATAAATCCACCAATTAACCCAACATGAGAATGTTACTGTGAACATTTTTAATAGGATACTCACGAAATTCGTGCAACTTTATGTTGTTACCTTATACCTAGAAAAAATGGGAGCTTCCACTAATGTATTAAATATAGTATGAACTCATTAATTTTTCATGCACATTATTGTCTCTGTTATTCAATTATTGTGAAAAATAAGTACAAATACATAATTCATAAATAATATATTATTATTAGACTTGTTTCAAGCTTTATCTGTATCAACTTATAAAAATGGCTATTATCGACCATTTGAGTGCCACGCATTGTAATAGCGCTGTTCATACTTTATATCGGAAAGTGCCACTACATTTTTTGAGGTCATATTAAACAAGTTTTATCGCATCGTATGGCATTATTTGCTGAAATTCTTATAATGACGTCTGGCTTTCAACGGTTAAATAAATAAGAGAATTATCACTAATATTAAGATGCGGAATGTATCAGATTGTCTGTATATCCGTTTGCAGCAAATTGACAATATTTTGTGAGTTATTGATTTTAGAAACTTTAAACTTTCAAAAATGTTATACTCTGTACCTATATCAGCAAAATTCTCCGTATCTTTCGATCTGTACTTTTTTTTACAGTTGTTCAAAAAGAATCTAAGGTAAGAAGGATATTCAGCAATTGCCGATTTACACTCCATAAAGTAATGTACCTGGTTGTATCGTGCTATATCCTTATGCAATGCCCGTAGCATGATCATTGCTACCATTCCAGAGAGGAATAGGACGATCACTAAAGAGTTTAGAATACTAAACCATTGAATATTCGTGTGCGGCATGGATTCGAGAATGTAATCCCACCTTGATGACCACTTAATGGTATTATTCATCTAGAATCATAATAATATAATATGAAATATAATATAATATGAAAATAGGCAATCGCCATCAAAGGCATTGCATACTTTTTCTAAACATTACAGACTACAACTTACCACATACTTAACGGAATACGTGTAAGTTATGGATAATTCATCATTGAGCGAACTTTCATAAGGTATGTCTAATCGCTCTCCTTCATTACATTCTGGAGATACAGGATTATGTTTGATACTTCGTGGCAAAACTTTGACAGCTATAATAAAAATATTTTCTTAATGAAGATAATTTAATAAACCTTACTTAATTATAGTTGCGCAAGATTTGATTTTCATACTCACATATTATTCGACCACCATTATCTTTGAAACCTGCACCCCAATCTTCCTTAGCACCGCTGTGATATGTTATTGTCAGATCCACATGATTGAATAGGTAATAAGTTTTTGGTTTCATAGAAGGTTCCTAAAATATAATAATGTTACCTTTTCAATGATTTCTCACAATATTTTATAGAGTATTTAACTTGTCATTGAAATCATACGTTAATACTGCAAGTATTATCTAGAGAATCCGATTCTCCTTTGAAGCAACCTATGGGAAAGCCAGTACTACAGTACTGACGCCCATCCTCCAGAGGATAGCACCAAGTGACTGGCATATTATCTGTTAAACGGTAATACTATGTTAATTAAACTGAAATACTTATTTTCTTCACAGAGTTGAATGCTTACCAACTATCCAATGATTCTGATAATTGAGGGCTATTCCCTTCTTCAGAAACTGTAGCTTCCTTTCGGAGGCCTCATCTTTGCCGGAATACTTTCTTGTACATGTTACTTTACAAGTCATGTTTTTGAGAAACTCAAGTTTATATGGAGAGGGTCGTATACGTTCTCCAAATACAACTTGACCCAAATTTTCAACTGGTGATTGGGTGTCATCTGAGGCACAGAAGTCAAAACTGCAACATGAATAGTTGTGATATCTTCACTATGTTCTATCAGCTAAAAATGTATAATGCTGAGTCTGATATTTATACTTCCAGGAAGTTTATTATCACACATTCAAACATTATCTAACTGATTAATAACAACCAAACTCATTTCAAAATGTACTGATTCCACTGTCGATGTATATAAAACCATGCATATGACAAGGTATATGATATGATCAAAGGAACAGTCATTAAGTGCACATGCGATATGAATACTTACTGATCATATTCATATGGTATCACTGATGCTTCCGAGTTCAACCGATTTACAAACAGTTTGATTTCTGACTGTAAAAAAGTTTGTTGCATATTATTATCCTTGTATAGTTTAATTAGAAAAATTATTCATCATACAGTTATTACCAAATGGTGAACGATTAAATTGTACTAAACAATTCTGTACCCATGAAATATCCAACTCAGTTTATTGAAATTACTAACTATTAAAAATATTATGTTGTATATAATATAAATACTGTAAGTTATATTTGTCCTATATAACTTACAGTATATCCAAAATACAGAAACTATGCCCAATCTGATACTTTATTGCAAATAAGATTTAATTACTAGATAAGAGAAGACATTAATACATACATAACAAGAAATATTTCACAGGAAATTCATTAAAGCTTAAAACATACGTAGTACCATTCTGTACCATAGTAATTTATTCACAGAGATATGAAATGTCAGTTCAATATTATTATTACAGTACTAGAATTACACTGCATAGAAGTAATTCCATTGTACGCTATTTATATATGTTAAAGCACTATAAAAATTATACAAAAAAAGACCAAAATAACGATTATATTTAACTATTAAAATCTATTATACTTTTAGTAAAAATTATTCTGTTTTACGATAAGCCGAGTGACACGTAAGAAATTCACTTTATCCAGAAATAGATATCTATTCTATCAGCGGGATTTGGCGACGAAATAATTGAAATATAAATCATCAGCGTATACCTTGCACGTATCCGATGTTTCTCCAGCCTTGCAGTAATTGACAGGAGCCAAGCCCGGTAAATAAAAGGCTGAGACACTGTGCACGATCACAAAAGTACAGAGAAGTGATATCGACATAGCTGTTTTCGCCATTTGTAAAATCCAGTCTAAACTCTAAACAATCGGTAAATGTTCGCAAGAGAGGATCCGTGAAATTGCATGGAAACTACGTTATAAGTGACGTATTTCAGCCCCGGCACAATAAATTTCGTCAATTACGCACTATTGGTTAACTCAAGCGACAAAAGGGTATAACGTCGTCATACATCGATATATTAGACTGCCACACTACGCCACGAAATATTTCGAGGTACTATGATACGTCAACGTTACGAACAGTAATGAACCATGAATGAACTGATACTCTTCGGTCACTGAATCTGTCGGGTTACAAAGAAATAAAGAGCAAATATGACGAACTAAATTGTATCTTCATGAATCGGACGTTATAAAAACAACGAAAAATTAATTTTTAACTGAATATTTTCCTAATACACGTAATAAAGAAATAGTAATAATTATATTGCGGAAATAGAAATTCAAATGCTTTTTTTCGAAACACATGACAAAATAGCCGGCCATTAAATGGTGGTGCGATATCAAGGATTAATTTTTAAAACTGGTAAAATGCGTCATTAAGTATGTATGTGTACATGTACATATACAGCGTATGACACGACGGCAGCTACCAGTCCGTGAATTCACCTAATGATCAGAAATCCGAATGTACTCGAACGTGGGACATTCGGGTTTCTGACCATTAGATGAAATCATTTGTAGCCACATGCTTACCGAAAAGATATTGGCAAAAAGAATTAGCCCTTGCGTATTTCGTACCTGAAACGAACTATTTGGCATTTCAACCCCCCTCCAGCATATCTTCCGTGTCCACTATCTGTCAAACACAAAGGTCCGTACTCATGCCTCTCTTTTAGCGTTAAGAGACGTCTATTAGTCTCTCTTATCCTTTGTTATCTTTTGTAATCACAAAGGATAAGAGACACTAATAGACGTCTCTTAACGCTAAAAGAGAGGTATGAGTACGGGCCAAAGTCTTATGAGGCTGTCATTGACCGTAACCCTAGTGATTAATATCGAGAATTTCGACCGAAAGAGATCAGGACTGACGTTCAGTCCGTTGGTAGAGATGCCGTTGGTATCAGGGGGTTGACACTCCAATGGGCTATAGTGAAACATAGGATTAGTGATATAACCTCCCGATCAGATGGCGTTGCTGCTCGTGCTAACAGTCTAAAGCACGGGAGTGCCGTGTCTCCAATAAGTGGTCTGTGGTTGGTGTTCACTTCTTCATCTTTTTCTTTTATTTGGTTCGACTCGGGCGTGACTAGAGGCGCTCTAGTGTGTGCCATACTCACTGAGCTGTAATCATACTGGAATCACGTACGGCAGTGGATGGGGCGTGCAGAGAGAGATAGCAAGGACTCAGCTGAGTGTAGCAGCCTGTCTGGATCATGATCTTACATACAGGTCTTGTCACTGAACTCTAACCATACTAGAACGCGTACGCCTGTTTTCGAAGGTAATCCGGCGAGTGCGCGACTGTCTCACTCGCCTCGTATAGGAGGTTGTCCTTTTGGAGTTGAACTGTATATGCGGTATACAAGCTCTGAAAAAATGTTGTCCTGCCGACATATGAACCGTTTATTTTGAAAGTGGCCTAACTCCATTTATCTTCAAATCGAGATATTTAAGGGTTTGCGTTTCAATGAATTAAAAAATATACGTATAGGATACTAATGAGTCATACTGGTTGAGTTTATCTAAGGGTGTTAAATTTATAGTTCCTATTAAAATAGTGGCAATTGTTAAGTGAATAATATGCGCTTTCTTATCAAGAATGGAGTTAGGCCAATTTCAAAATTAACAACCACATTCATTATAAAATTTGAAGGTGCCCAAGTCCATTCAATATCATTTAAGATGCTGCAAATTGAAAAAAACAATACTGAATTTATTTTACATATCTTTGAAACACTTCGGAAACATAATTTATGCGATTCAAAACATTTTCTAACTACATAACGTACAAAATTACAAACATGAATTTATGACAAAACAATTTACTACTCATCTACATTTTTTGCGTGTGTAAGCGATTTGAAGTAATCATGATGTTCAGGTGGTATGTATCGTAATAGGTCAATTATGTCTTTAAATTTTGCTGTTGTAATTTGTCTGATATTTTTATACAATGGTGTCAATACAATATTTTCGAATTTTTTTGGTCTACCCCGACGTGGTAATAAATTCAGGATTTTAAAATTTTCATTCTTATTCATTGATGTCTTATATAAAATTTTATACGGTTCATTTCTGACAAAACGCATCCAACATATTTTCAACCAGTTTATCGATTCTCCATCAGAATTCTTCACCCTTTTAAAAATTGCGTCTTCTAATAATTTTGTTGATACAAAATCTTCTTGTCTCATTTCATTTA